>CAJQZM010038716.1:100401-139526 GCA_907164665.1 Colias nastes
TAAAGTTTTTTGATATCTGCAATAGTTACAGAATAATCGCCTGTGCATACTTAACGATTACACCCTGTATAAAAGAGAAATGCACCATTTCTTTAGCATTATGAACATTATATTGGAAATAAATTATATTACCTACCTATATTACCAATTATAAAAAAATGACCCAAAATAAAGTTGCCATTCTCAAGCAAGAAACGTGACAAGATCTAGAGTAGCTATTAATTAAATTCAATAAGTGAAGCAATCGCAATTAATTCTCTTTCCTTGCCTTTCCTGCAATATTACTGTTCTAAAATCCTCGAATGAACGAAGTGTCTATTTAAGCTTATATATTATGAAGGTATTTCAACGAGAAAATGTCACCTTCATAGAAAAATGGCGGATGAAATTCTATATTTATCGTGGACATTTTTTAAACTGACTTGTTTGATAAGTTTTCATTTAAACGTTGGAGGAGGTGACGCTCCCGGTGACATGTCGCGCTAACGCCCGTCGCATGAAATGGCCACACGGGAAATCAACATCGTATGTCCAACACACAAAAGGCAACGCTCCTACACGATACGAAGTTATGAGCCAAACTATTCATACTAAACGTTCAGCGTTTATGCTGGAGTAATGCGTTTGATTGTCAAGTCTTGAGCATGGTAGCGGTTCGATAGTTTGAATTTCTGTGAACTCAAGACAATATGTATTGCTTTATATAAATATTGTGATAGGAATCGGTTTAATACAAAATATTCTCGACTATACTTACCTATCACAAAACAGCTGTTTACGTTAGTACTTGAATAAATAATAAACAAGGAATGACGCATAATACTATAAACTCTTAGTCTATTAACTCTCATAATACTATCAACTAGCTTATCATTAACTTATATTTAATCAAGTTTAATCGCATCATAATATTAAAAAAAATTGTCATGTTAGTCTAAAAATTGATTTATTTTATCAAACACTAGTTGAGCTGCATAAGCATCGAAAAGAAAATGAATGTGGGAGAACTCTTTCTTCGTTATAATTGTATGATCAATAACATTAGATAATTTACTGAGTAGTAGAGACACATCTTCTGGTGCCGACAGGAAGTCTTCTGATGAAGAGATGACCACAATCGGTGTGGTGACATCCTTCAAATTGTACCCAGGTGGACGCTGCTGCCCATATTTCATTAAATTTTCTTCGCTTCCGTAATCAAAATTCCTAAAATGCCCGCTTTTCATCATTTGAAAATAGTGAATTAGAAATTTCTCCGATCCTCCCGAAGATGTAGCATCTAAAATAGTTGAAGTAAAATCTTCTTTCATTACGCGCTTTCCACCGTACCGCAAACATGTAAAAATGTTACTGTTATTATTACAAAATATCCTCATCACTTGCTCATAAGCTGAACCTTTTGGCACAAATTTTCTATTCCTTGTTTTGCTCAGTACAGCAGAATTTTTCTTACCGTCCAAATAATGCACATACTTCAAAGACCCTTGTGCATTCGACACAAATGCAAGTGGTGCTAAAAGGACACACAATTTTAACATATTATTGTAACGTGGTGCTGAAGCAAGTAAAACTAGTAATTCTGCACCACCTGAAGAGTGCCCAACTACTACTATCTCAGAGTTTTTTTCACTCATATTAAATATATAATCAATGGTAGCGGATAAATCGTACACTCCTGTTTCATGCAGAGAATAATCCCAAAATTCAGAGGAATTAATAGATTTTGTTGCGTGGCTTTTGGAAAATACATTTCCTCTTGAATTAGCTAGCCATACTTCATGGCCAGCCTTTAAAATCATATACGGTAAAGATTTATCTGGGCCAACAAGAAACCAGTCTGCTGAACTACCAAACAATCCGTGTTGCAATAAAACACTCGTTTTTCTTCTCTTACCCAAATACAAATGGTTTACATCTGGTTTTATTTTATGAACTGTTAACATATACCCATCTACAGACAGAACCGTATGAGTTTCAACATGATATCCATGGTAAAGGATTAGAGTTGATAAAGTCATTCCCACATTTGGAATATTGTTTGAAAATCTTCTCGTTTTACGGCATTCCACTTTTTTATCTCTAAATGCTACATCAATAAAATGATAAAATTCCTTTTTTATTTTGCGTCGTCTTGCTTCCAATTGGCTTATAGATATATTGAAAAATTTTATAATACTTTTAACAAGTTGATTGAATGAATCGCGGACTTCACCACGTACTTTGGGCAATTGCTTTAATTGTTCATAATAATTATTAGTATCATCAATATTAAAATCAACTTCGTTTGATTTTGTTACGTTAATATGAAATATTACAATCAGAATAATCACTTTGTTCTTCATTGTCTGATTCTAGTTCATTATTAGAATTGTCACTAAGAACTACAATAGAAGACCTGTTACAGTTAATATAAATAGTTTCAAGCTATATTAAATATTTATATTGTACTATGTAAACATCAATGATGGTGTACTCCTTAACTATGATGGTCTCAATATTAAAAATCAAACAATTTATGGGTTAGTGGTTAATCAATTATGCCAATAAAATATTATACGAAAAAATATAGCTGGATTGTCTATATCGTGATTATTGAAAATAGGAGAAGGAACGAAAAATGCCTCATAAATTTTTCAAATAAATCAATTGCAGAAAACAGTTATTTATTTCCATGTGATAATTAGAATTCATTGATACAGAACCACTTATCTTGCAACTGACTGTTCTATTCAAATGCCATTTAAGTTTAACTTGCGTAGGTATTTATCGTGAACTTGTAGGCAGTGGCTTCCTCTACACTTTCCTGTTTCCGTTCGTCTTCAATGGCACATATTTATTTTATTTCCAATAGAAAAGCTTAATTTATTGTATTATTAGATACAATTTAATGTTGTGTTATACTTATTTTAAGTGAAACAATTCTTGCTTTAGCAAAACTCAAATAGTAGTTTTAGATTCGTTTTAACTACCTATAATTATTATATATGCATTTTTTGGTTATTGTGTCAGAATATAAGAATTAATCCCAGGGTTTTGTTTCCCTCGCACGAATGTATATATATTTTGTAATAGAATGGAAGAGCCGACATCACGTTGCAGTTGCACGAGGGATCTTGTATTCACAAACTTGGATTATTCGTTAGATTATCATTTACTTCGTTTTACAAAATCACTTTTAATTTATGGCATTATGTACTAAATTGAATTTATTATACCGAACCGTTAACATTAATTAATTACAATATTTTAAGACCCTTGTAATAATTGTACATTGCATTATATTCGTCTACGTAAGTAATTGCTATGAAAATTAAGTATGAAAGAGAAAACATCGCTAACAGAATATTTAATTACAAAATGTAGGTACATTCAACTTGTTAAAACGTGAAGAGGGGATTTTTTACACATTTGCATTAAAATACGTACCTGTTTCTATGCGCCGGCAAATAAAAAAGTTTTCGGATAAACAATGTGGCTTGGTTAATGTGCCCAGACGAGAATAAAGACGAATTTGTTTTGCAAATTAGTTCTGTTTTTATTTGTTGACTTTTCTAAGCCTGTCTGGGCCTGTTCTGACATCGCCTTGCTTTTATTAAATTGCAAAAAAATAAACACCCTTGGGTGACTGTAATATTTGATTAGATGAGGACGCAGGATGTGTTTCCATTTTATTATCAAGTAACATTAATTGCGTGTTTATTTTATTTTTTTGACATACTTAAATATTTTCATTTATTCAAAATGTAACAGATAAGACTAGAATAAGTCGCAATTACAATAACAATACGTAATCAGTGAAGTAAATATAAAAATAACTTTGTCCTAAGATCAGCTGTAGCGGAGGCGGCACTTCACATTTATCATCGAATAAAGTAGTCCATTTTCCCAGATGCCATTTAAAATATGCAAAAAGCTTCCGTTTCCTATCTCTGTATTTGCTAACAATAGACCTTAATTAATTTGTTAAAGTTCAATAGAATCAGATAATGTTGAGAACATGTCAACTCTGAAATCGGATCGGAAACTCCCCGAGTTTTAGTACAAAATTAACTAGAGCTCGGGCTGAAACATACGCGTCGAAAAGTTTTCTCATCTGACGAGATTACTAATAAAAATGAGGACGTTTCCTTCATTTATAGTAACTGACATCTCAATTAAACTTCGGTGGTTATGCATAATAAGATAGTTTGATCCACATTGAATACTTACTACGGTAACTATTATAATATTTATAATAAAATATTCTAAAAAAGCTGTTTTTTCAAATGTGAATGATAAATTGTGCGAACGTATGGTGAAATTGTTAAATGGGAACCAGCATTATCTTGTTAACTTATAGGAAAATATTAAATATTATACATTGAAGGTAAATAAAATATGACGTGCATTTAAATATTATGTAACTTTATTGTACAAAGCCCATTATACTTCATTTGTTTTGAATTGATCTAAGCCATGTGATAAGAAATCAAGCACTTTATCATACACTACATTAGCATCTGTACCCCAAACAAAATCACCATGATGTAACTTTTTTTCACGTATGATATAATGATCAATAGCTCGAGGAATACTAAAGAAAAGTCTCAAAACATCAGGTCCGGTGGACAGCCAATCGTTACTAGAAGATATCAACGCAATTGGAACAGTCACTTTATTCAATGGATATTCATGTTCTTCGTCACCGAATTTGTGAAACTTTCCGCTCTTTATTAACTGTGCATAATGTAATATGGTCCTCGTTGAACCCCCAGCTGGAACGTGGTAAAGTAACCTTGCAATAAAATCAGTATCCCAAATATCTTCTTCGGGTAATCCTCCAGAATAAAATAAAAATGGATTTTCGCAATACATTAGAGCGCCTTTACAAAACTTCGTTGCAATCCAATGAGGCACTTTTCTGTTAGCCATAAACTCTCCTTGACCTATTAGTTTGATTAGTTGTTCAGGAGGATAATTACCCATACACTTGAGCATTCGCAAGGGTCCATCCACATTTGTTAAATATGCAAGAGGTGCTAAAAATATAGCCATTTTAATATACCTGTTATATTCTGGCAATGTGGATAAAAAAACTAAAAATGTCGTTGCACCCATAGAATGGCCAATATAGTTCATAGGTTGAGTTGAATTTTTTACGCTGTTAATGTAATCAACAACGGCTGGCAAATCATATATACCCATTTCATGCCATGAAAATTTCCAGAAATCGAAATCCTCTACTTTTCTTGATATGTGGCCACGAGAGTAATAATTACCTCTTGCATTAGTCATCCAGACGTCGTAACCAACATTTGAAAGAATGTATGGTAGTGAGTTATCTGGTCCTGATAAAATCCAATCTGCTGAACTACCGAGAAAACCATGATGAAGCAGCACTGTTTCTTGGATACAATCGCCACTTGTCTCATTTTTGAAACACGAACTAATCAGTCTATGTAGTGTAAGAAGATAGCCATCTTTGGTGAGAACAATATGAGATTCTATACGTTTTCCATGTAAGGTTGCAAGTTGCGGTGTAGACATTAAAGCAGTAGGTTCCGATCTTAAAGTTAAATATTCAGGAGATTCTATTTCACTTTCAGCCGCCGTTTCCTCCACAAAATCACTAAACGCCTTCTTGGTTCTTGGCCTTACTCCGTATTTATCCATATAATCGAGTTCTCTATCAACATAATATTCACCCGGAAAAAGGAAGTCTCGCATTTTAATTTTAAAGACTTTGAAAGCATCTCTTACGAATTGTGCAAATTCGTTAATTTTATCAGAAAAAGTATCCAAGACTGTAGCAGAACTAACACAACAACTCTGATAAATTATTAAAATCGTAAAGAGACTTGACAACCTCATTATAAAATCGAAATGTTCTCTCTAGCAAGCCTCAAACCACACTTGACTTCAATTGTTTTAATTAATGACACAATATTATGACAATATACATTTTGTATAATAATGAAGAACAATAGACTGCGCGTAATGTAGCATAGTGACATTATTTACTATTATTCTATTACTGAAGTCGGTGTGTAAAAACAAACGAACCACACGATTACACAATACTACATAGAATAATTATATTCAATAAACACAGGTAAAATTCCAGCAAGTAATTCCCAAGCGTACGTTTATTTCCACCTATATTAATACTAACAATCACGAACATCCATAATTCCAAAAACAATGTTAACATTCCCACTACGAGCTTTCGCCAAAAAAGTAAACTTACAAAAATTCAACAGCGGCTGAAATAAACAAAAACAAAAGATGTTACCTACTTTTTTCGTAAACATTTTCAGGTGTTTACAATTACGAAATATAAAATATCTGTACATCGCAGCGCGAAAGTTTCCCGCCTCTTCGCAGTTCAGCAAAGTTTCTTTCTTAACGACGTAAACAATTTAAATCTAATGCAATATGCAGACCAAGGTGACTACCCATTTCCTATCTCACGCTTCCTACCTGCGTTCTCATTAAAAATGTATAGAGGAAGCGAAGGAAAAACCTTTTCGAAGTGCTAATTATATCTAACGATTATTGTTTTATTTCGTTACTAATGTAACGTGTGAGGTTAGTATGGGACTGTCTGGCTGTTTAATTACGCTAGTTTCATATTAGCACGTTATACCTATTATTAAATATTATTACTGCAATGTCCATACAAAAATGGTTAGCTTTATTAGTATTTCCAGGAAGCTTTAAAGAATTCATTGTGTCTTTGTAAAGTCACATTTTTAACACAATAAACTAACTCGGAACTTCAACCAACATTACTTCTGCACTGTTGAAGTAATTGCACAGTAAAAGCCTGGGGATCTTAATAGAAAGTCCTTTATGGAAATAAAAATTTAATTTTATTCTGAACCTCAAAACAATAAAGAAGGGGAACTCTTATAAGATCACTTCATAGTTAGAGCGTAGTAAAAGCCCTGTCTGTCTTTCCATTCTATGCCGTTATTCTTTTCGCAGAAACAACTAGTAATAAACTTCAATTATTCTCTCGTTAGTTTTCATTCTATTTTTTATTATAATATTCCGTCACCATACGCTTTAAACTCTTCTCAGAACCTAGACTTTATTACCTTTTACAAAATTAAGTACAATTAGTTTAACTTAAAATTAATATTGCAATTGTTGTAAATGAAAATTTCAGTTTTAAACAGAGCGTTAGAATTATTTTCTATTATTAATTATAAAAAAAGAACATGAAAAATATCTAACAGATACACGGTAATCATTCTATTTTTACATCACAGCCAAATACTGAATCTTGATTTTATGTAGAAGTATTCAGTCATATATAATTCATCTTTGGATTACTTGATGGAGAGACGAAGCCTCTTACACTAAAAGCCGACGTTTAATCCGCACGCGTTAAGTACAGAATGGAATAATAGACCAATAACACTACATACTATTGTTTGCTATAGAAACAGAGAAATTGGGTGGATTTACCTACGAACACTGCTCATGCAAAATGCAGCGCACACCTTCCCTCCTATTTCTCTCCCCATTTTTCCCCCCATTTATAAATGATTCTGGCTCAATTCCGCCGACTCCCGACCTGCGATATTGTTTGACTTGTGGACCTGACTGACCTCACTTTAATTTTATTTATTTTGTATTTTTTTAATGCGTTAACACTGTTATTGATTTCTGTTAAACAACGCAAATATACGTTTAATGAGAAATTCATTGTCCATATTTTTGCGTTTCAAGAATCCAGGACCTGTAATCCACGTGCTTGTTAGCAATTTCTTATTTATAGTTTATTTTTATATTAACTTCGCCGACTATACAATGCGCCTATTATTCGACTTAGAATGCAACGTAGTATGATTTTTAGAATTCCAATCCATAAAATTTCCTTTAAAAAACATAAGTACCGTAGGTACTTACTGATGTATTATTATAATAAGAATCGTAATGGAAAAATCCTAACATTTTTAAAGGTTTCTTTCGTCTTTTGTCGTATAATTTTAAATAATATCATGATTTCAAATAACAGCCGGTAATATTTATTTTGTGTGTTAGCTTTGAAACGAGTCAATTCTGTGTTGTGAAGCTTTCCTTGGGGACGCGTGAACGCATATTGGAAAAATGGACCGTCCCGTTTGAAACAGGGCAGGTCATCACGTTAGCCAATATGCTCGATAAAATATTAGAATACTGCATAATCTGTTGTGATTTAGTCTGCCTGTATGTGAGCTGACTGAAAATGACAAAATAATCTAATCGAAAGGCAATTTCACACTTTGATACACTGGACAAACTTGAAGAATAATTTATGAACGGATTAAACTCAAACTCAAACTCAAACTCAAACATTTATTTATTCAATAAGACTTCTTCTAGAAGCACTTTTGAAACATCATTAGGTACATATTTTTAACATTTACCACCGATTCGGAAAGCAGTATCTACGGAGAAGAACCGGTAAGAAACTCCATAGTTGCTCTTTTTAATCATGTCAGTTTTACAATTTAATTTTACAAATTACATAATATATAACATCATATATTATAGTAATATGCCAAAGAACTGTCCTGTGGTTTTTACGCGACAACCCTCCATGGGTTTTTATCGTCCATATATTCCTTAATACTGTAATAGGCTCTCTGAACTAGTACATTTTTTATATAAGTTTTAAATTTAGAACTACTAAACTCTTTAATATTATTAACAGTTTATATATTTCCATCATTAACCCATAAGTTTAATAAATAATTATTTTAAGCGTATGTCTTAAATGTACACACAACAAGAGCAAAAAAGCAGCTATAATAAACACCCTATTCTCGCAAAATTAAACGCCGTGTAAAACACGGTAAATGAGCGTCAAAAATTTAATATAATAATTTTATATTGTGCATCCGGGGAGTCTATTAAGAATTTTTAATATCACATCTAACATCAGTGCTCTTCACGTGGATTTTATTAAATACTCTATCGCCATATAGTCCATTATTAAAAACGTTGACGGTTAAAGACTCCCAACACGGTACATAAAATTAAAATGCAAGATGTCTTTTATATATTGTTTTAATCATAGCTTTCCGACGGACATCAAAATAGGTTTCCGACAACGCTGGATTTAATTAAAACGACACCTTTGAGAATCTAATTTAATTAGCGTAAGGCACAATTTTAGGGATCGCCGCTATTACTTCTCTCCATTTTATTTCCTTTATACATATTACAGTTTTTGCTTTCGCTTCACATTATGCAGAAGCTAATGGAATGGTTCAATATAATTCAAGGTATCTTATATTTCCATAACATTTTTTCAAATCTTAATTGGTATGAAGTAGGAACGATTATTATTTTCTTATTATTTCTTTTGAAATTCGGAATTGTGATAAGTTTTTAAACTAAGTTTAATACGTTAACATAATATTACTTTTATGTTAATCAACACATTGTCCTGTTTAGGAACTTGATTTTAATCTTATACCTACCTACTTAATAGATTTTTCCCAACAAAATACCTAACAATTAATGACTTTTAATTGTGTATTTTATCGAGGTTTTAATACCGAGAAAAACAATACAAGTTTGGTATAAAATAATAAATAACTAGCGTCCTCATTCTGCTTTCAATCAAACTTCCGAAGTTCGTAGCGCAACAGCAAATATGCTAATTTGTGTCATAATAGGAATAGTACGGCAGGGTTTTATAATAAATAGGTGATGTGTTCATTATCTTTACAGTATTAATAAAAATAACTACGTTAAAAACAACCGACTTCAAAAACGGAAAAGTGAAAAATAAAAAAGATTTGATATTATTAATTACTACATATTATTAGGTTTAAAGACTTTATTACTCATAAGAACAGTTTGTTCACTTAAAATGAGTTACATGCTATCTTAAATTAAATAAACTTATTTCTCTAGTTTTAGTTATCATGTAATATTTATACAAAATAAGCATAAATTCTACTGTACTATTCTAAATTACAGTAAATGTGATTTTTAAGTAATTTTTTAAATACATTTAGACTTTCACAATTTTTTAACTTGTTTGGCAATTTATTAAACATTTGTGCTCCTTCAAAGAGTATGGTTTTTTTCCCGTAGTTAGTTCGAGTCGAGATAGGTTGTAAATTATTTTGGCTTCTCAGGTTATACTTTGTTGATTTTTTATGTAGCTGTAAGTTTGATTTTGTTGCGTTTGTTGTTATTTTTTTTATAAGGATGCATGTGGAATATGCGTAGATTTGTGAGAGTTTGAGTAATTTTGTTGATGAATAGAGTGTTTTTGTGGGAGTTAGGTACGGATAATTAAAAAGCGTTTTTATAATTTTGTTCTGAGTTCTTTGTAGTGTATCTAAATTTGTTCTGGAAGCTGATCCCCATATCTCAATTAAGTAGTCTAGATGTGTCTTAACTAAGGAGTTATAAATCATTAAACGTTATTTTTTCGGAATACAATGTGTTACTCGATGGAGTGATTTTAGTAATGATGTAAGTTTATTTTTAATATGATTTATATGTACTGTCCATGTGAGTTTATCGTCTAGCCAGAGTCCAAGGTATTTTTCACAGTTCGAATGCTGTATGATTTCGTTATCTATGGTAATAATTGGGGTAGAATTTGGAAGAGGTTTATTTTTTGCTGCAAATATCATGAATGAAGTTTTTTTAATATTGATTGTGAGTAGATTGAATTTAAGCCATGTAGAAAGTAAGTCTAAATCTTTTTGAGCTAATGATATAATGTTATGTAAGGATTTATCAAAGTAAAAGAGACACGTGTCGTCTGCATATAATGACAAGTATCCTGTAAGTCCAATTTTATCGATGTCGTTTATGTAAATCAAAAAGAGCAAAGGACTTAAAATTGACCCTTGAGGACAGCCATATGATAAGTTTTGAACTGAGCTAGTGTACTTATCAATTTTGACAACTTGTCTTCTATTTTCTAAGAATGATGTAAACATTTTGTGGGCGTTACCGGTCACACCTAGGCTTTTTAACTTTCGAAGAAGCTTTTCGTGGCTGACGGTGTCAAAAGCTTTTTTTAGGTCGATGAAAATACCTAATCCGAAATTCTTTTGGTCTATTTGAGTTTTAATTTTCGTTATTAAGTCTACGGTAGCTGTGAGAGTACTTGATTTTGGACGGAAACCATATTGTTGATCAATTAATATTCTGTTTTCGGTTAAGTATTCATTGAGACGATTATGCAATATTCTTTCAAATATTTTTGAAATAACGGGCAGAACTGACACCGGCCTATAGTTACTTGGGTCAGTTCTACTTCCAGATTTGAAAATTGGACTGACCCTAGCCACTTTTAGAGAGTCCGGAAACACCCCAAAGGTTAAACATTTATTGATGCAATGCGTTAAGCGATCAGCAATACAGCTTTTTAAGCATTTGATGGCTTTAGTGCTTATGCCGTCTAGTCCAGTACTAGTACTACAATTTAAGCTATCGATTATTTTTATTACTTCAAGTGTTGTGCAAGGTTTTAGTTCGTTTAGTTTGTTCTCGTGTGAAAGTTGTGTATAATCAAGTGTAGTGTCAGTGTTCGTGTGGTACATGCTAGGTATTTTGTTTGCTAATTCTGTGCCTATTGCGGAAAAATAAGAATTAAATAACTCACATATAGAATCGCCCTCCGTAATTAAATTGGAACCCGATAACAGCTTTGGAGGAGCACTTGTTTCTTTTATTTTATTTAGAGCTAAGTTATTTATTAATTCCCACATTTTCTTCGGTTGATTGGAGGTCTTTTGGAATAAATTAATATAGTAGGTCTCTTTTTTCATCTTTATAAGGTCTTTAGTATTTTCACGTTGCTTGATAAATTTTTCTTGTAGGTTATAATCATTGGGTTGAGATTTTGTTTGTTGCCATAAGTGATTTCGTAAATTTATTGATTCTATTATTTCTCGGTTTATCCAATCTTTTTGTGGTAAATTCATAATTTTTTGTTTTGTCTTTTTTGTTACTGTTTATTTGTTCTTTTATAAAATTCTCGAGGTAGCAGTAGTCATTGTCTTCATTACAATAGGTCGCTGATGACGCACTCTTTAATAAGTTTTCATAGTCTAGGGCCTTATATTGTATCTTCTTGGGTTTGGGTGGCGTTAGGGATCCTATTTCCAGGTAGATTTGTTTATGATCTGATAAGCTTGATTCTATTAAGGATATGTTGAATGAGTGATTGTTTATATTTGTACATATATGGTCCAGAATGGTTTTAGAAGTGCTGGTTTCTCGAGTACAGTATTGTTTGTTAATTTTATTTAATATCTCGTATCCATTTTCATTGATTTCATGTACATATTTTGTGGAGTTTGTGTCTGTGGTAAGCAAGTCTATATTAAAATCCCCGAGTACTATTGATCTTTTTCTGCTCTCGAGTTGTGGAGAATATACCTCCAAAAAATCTTTTATATTTGTGTCTCCAGGTTTGTAAATGGCTCCGATGTTTAGCGATAGTTTTTGTATATATATCCATAGGTAGTGGTTCCCGTCTTTGTATAATTCTTCTGTTATTTCGTATTGTATACTGTTATGAATATATATTGACACACCCCCTCCTCGACAATTTGGTCTATAGTTATAAATATGCGTGTAGTTTGGTAGTTCATACAGTTTAGCATCAGCTTCTGACGTAATCCAGGTCTCGGTGAAAATAAGTAAATGTGTAGTCATTGCTATTGATTTTATTATGCATTTTATTTCATCCAATTTTCCAGCTTTTCGAATACTGCGTAAATTTGCATAAAAAAATCTCAGTGAGGAGGAGTGTAGTGGAATATCTTGGTATTTTTTTATTAATAGATGATTAATTTTGCTGGTGTAGTTTTCGTTTGGTAATGAATTTATATTTAGTTTTTTTTGGTTAACGACAATTGTAGGTTTACCTTTAATATATTTTATAGTGAGATCAGTTTCGCCATTTTCTGTGCGACGGTTTAATTCAACTTTTAGTGATTGTAAGAAACGTTTTTGCGCAGGAGTTTGATCCGAGTAGATACGTATACCAGCGGGAACGTGATCTTTGTTCCGAAGAAGGATTTTCGGCGTATTTGTATCATTAAAACATACTTTGATAGGTCTATTTTTATTTGGGATATATTTTCCAACTCTAAAACAATTTATCGGTTTCGGGCAGTCCTTGAATAACGATGTTATGAGCTTTAGAGTTTCTTCATTATCATATATACGTCGTGAGTCGGAATTTCTGTCAATCTTTTCCGTTATTCCAGTAATTATCAGGTTTTTTTCGCGATTATATCTGTCTTTCAGTTCAAGAATTACAGATTCTTCTTGAATTACGGGCTGTGTAGAAGTTTCGGTGATTTTTTTAGTTTTTAATTGAGTTTATTATTTTTATTAGATGTGCTATTTACTAAATAGGTTTGAAGTCGGTGCCAAGCACCAAGCACTTAGAATTAAGCCCGTGCAGTTAACGTAGTTATTTTTATTTAATACTTTATTTATAGTGTATTTTTCAACACGAATCAAACGAGCCCAAACTCGATAAAGTTGAGTCAATATATTACTGAGTTCCTATGGCCACCTTCCGATTCCATCATCAAATCAGCTCTATGTCATGATAATGTTTCATCGCTATCCAATTAACATACGTATACAAAATTTCAGCTCAATCGGTTACCGGGAAGTGAATCAAAGTTACTTGCTACATTTCAATTTAGTCATCGAGATCAGACAAAAATGCTCATAAAATAAAAACTAGCGGGCCTAACCGAATAAAATTTTTATGGGACCAATTCGACACCATTCCGCATCAAACAAAAAAAGAATCACGTAAATCGGTTCAGAAATCTCGGAGAAATCGGTGTACATACATAAAAAAAAATAAAAAAAAACATACCGGCCGAATTGATAACCTCCTCCTTTTTTTTGAAGTCGGTTAAAAATAAGCGAAATGTAAGTCACTACGTATGTAGTACAAAAAAGTCGCTTCCCGCTGTCTGCAGTCCAAGTATGCATATTGTTTTATACAATTTTGTAAGAGTTTTTGCTTTTAACGAAATTTGAGGTGTTGTCACCTACATTAATCAATTCAGGGTTTATTTTTTCATTTCTTACATTCAGAATTAAAAATTATAAAATACTGTTATTTTTATTTCATCTCATAGTACTCTCATATTTATAAAGGTATCTTATGATATACCTGAAGTGTTTTATTATTGAATAAAACCAACAATATGCATAAATCTGTTTGACGATATTAGAGATTTCTTTCATAAAGTTTACTTATAGTATCCAATAAGTAACATACAAATCATCCAATATAAAGCAATATTGTATCTGCATTTTGCATCAAAATTGTATAAAAATTACATATATACAGAAGTTCTATGAAATCGAACTCGAGTTGAGTTCAATAGAAATCTATTTTATAACATTTTCTATACCTTCTCATTGAACAGAAAATCAAATCAGATATGTTTATCCCAGGCATTTTTATAAAACGTTCTTTTTTCCTATATTTAGAATATACACCAAACAAATAATTAAATCTTGTATCCATATATCAACACGAACATTGGGGTGCATATTAAAAATGAAACTAAGTACAGGGCCGCACGCTGCAGGGCTATATTCGTATAATTGGATCGACACGACCAGCCAAATTAGTTAGTGAAATATGCATAACGTTATAAAGCTTTCTTCGACTTATTATTAGCAATTCTTAATTATTCAAAGGGCTTAGCAAGATTAAAGGGGAAGATTTTAATTCTAGCATAAAAAAGCAAAATTAAATTCATTCGATTAACAGTTTCATGTCCACGGTTCTCTACTGTTTTTGTAAGTAATAAAGCGAGGTAAGTGATTGATATCGTAAAATTAAAATCAATATTTGTGTACGATTATAAAAGTCATGCGTGGATGAGTTACACGCACACGGCTTCTATGTGATTGCCCCTCTCGTATACGCACTACGAAATAGTCCTCATCAAAAATTAAAGGTAAGAACGAACTATTGACCCGTTTCGCCCTTCGTGGCTCCTATTGGTCAACGGTCTATTGTGTGGGACTCCTCTTAGACTTGATAGCTTTGAAAACTAATTTTAAAGTACTTTAATTACTTTAATAGTCTTATGATTCAATAAGTAGTTCTTTGAGTCTCGGTAATGTTTGTTACAAACTATTACGATATTGACTGTATCTTGGTTATTTAGAACACGCTCAGTAATATTAAACTGTTTTTAAATTTAATATGTTGACTGTATTTAAGTTTCATGACCTTTTTTTTAATGAAACTAATTTTTATTTTACCCTGTGCGATATAATATTCCGTCATATTATTATTTTAAGCCTCACTACAGATGAGTTAATATATAAGATTAATAATTTATATACCGTTTCAGTATTTTAGCTACCAAAGTAATATTTTTATTTTAATATAAGCGATTTTAATGTCTATGGCAATTCATACTCGAACCTTATTTAAAATGTGTTAAAACTAGGCAACAATTAAAAAATAAAATGAATGACAGTTGTCATAAAATGATCGTAGCTTGGATTAACAATTTATATTTTATACGTTAAAAAAAAATGTCTTTACTATTATCTAAACCAATATTTGAGTGTTGTAAAGCGAAAGATGGAATTCAACTATTAAACAATATAAACAAGCGCTTAAAGGCGAAATCAATTAAGAAAATTGACTCAGATCTTTATTCTTCTAATTTGAATAAAGCGAATGCAAGTAAAGAGCTGAAAAAATTAAACTTAAATGGTATAAGTAACAAAAAGGCTACCAGTAACTCCAGAAAAACACTCGCAAAAATTGGCGCATGTGTATATTTAAATAATCCATACGCAAAATATTCTACAAGCTCCAAAAAACCTGAAGATGATAAGGCCGAAAAACCACCCAAGAAATCATCAGATTCGGCATTTACTGGAATAGCACCCAAATCAGCTTCAGGTGGAGCGAAGGGAAAAATTATAGCAGTTATTGGTGCGGTTGTCGATGTACAATTTGATAAAGAATTGCCACCAATTTTAAACGCTCTTGAGGTTCCCGGTCGGAAACCACGTTTGATTCTTGAGGTGGCACAACATCTAGGAGAAAATTCATGTCGTACAATTGCTATGGATGGCACGGAAGGTTTAGTGCGAGGGCAACCTATCGTAGATACAGGAGCACCCATAACAATTCCCGTCGGTGAGCCTCTTTTAGGTAGAATAATTAACGTTATAGGTGAACCTATAGATGAACGTGGACCAATTCAAACAGATCAATTTGCACCAATTCATGCAGATGCACCACCGTTTGTAGAAATGTCAGTTGAACAAGAAATTCTTGTCACTGGTATAAAAGTAGTCGATTTATTAGCACCATATGTCAAAGGTGGTAAGATTGGACTATTTGGTGGTGCAGGTGTAGGTAAAACAGTGCTCATTATGGAACTTATTAACAACGTTGCCAAAGCACATGGTGGATTTTCTGTATTTGCTGGTGTAGGAGAACGCACGCGTGAAGGTAATGATTTGTATAATGAGATGAAAGTTGGTGGGGTAATTAAAGATGACTATAAACAGTCTAAGGTAGCTTTAGTTTATGGGCAGATGAATGAACCGCCTGGAGCAAGGGCTCGTGTTGCTTTAACAGGGTTGACATTAGCTGAACATTTTAGAGACAAAGAGGGTCAAGATGTTTTGTTATTCGTGGACAATATCTTCAGATTTACCCAAGCTGGTTCTGAAGTTTCAGCTTTACTTGGTCGTATTCCATCTGCAGTAGGCTATCAACCAACGCTAGCTACTGACATGGGTACGATGCAAGAGCGAATTACAACAACAACAACGGGCTCTATTACAAGTGTACAGGCTGTTTATGTCCCAGCTGATGATTTAACTGATCCTGCTCCAGCGACTACATTCGCTCATCTGGACGCTACGACAGTACTATCGCGCGCCATTGCTGAATTGGGAGTATATCCAGCTGTTGACCCCTTGGATTCTACATCGAGAGTCATGGACCCGAATATAATCGGCCCTGAACACTATGGAGTTGCGAGAGGAGTCCAAAAAATATTACAAGATTACAAGTCATTACAAGATATTATTGCTATATTAGGTATGGATGAATTATCAGAAGATGATAAGCTTACAGTAGCTCGTGCTCGTAAAATCCAACGATTTCTTTCTCAGCCTTTCCAAGTAGCTGAGGTTTTTACTGGTCATGTTGGCAAAATGGTTAAATTAGAAGAAACAATTAAAGGGTTTAAAAGAATTTTAGGTGGAGAACTGGATCACATTCCAGAAGCAGCTTTTTACATGGTGGGCACTATTGAAGATGTTATTGCAAAATCGCAGTCCTTAGCGAAATCCTAAAAATCGCGAATAAATTATAACTTTTTCCCATTAATTAATAATAACACAATGGTTACATTAATTCTTGTGTGTTCTAATAAAACATTACTCCCTACTCTGATTTCGTTTTCATTTAGCTAACAACTAAAATAGCACGTTTATAATATGCTCAAGCCTTGTTTCCTGTAAATTTAATTTAGTGTGAAAGTGGGTTCGCTGATCGAGTTCTTGTTCAGAATGGCCTAAAACTGGCGTAGAATAAGTTACAATTGCTCCACAAAGTTTGGGCGGTGAGGATAAATTTCAGACGCCATAATGCAACGCTCTTTCGAAATCCGCGCCAAGCAGAACTAGCAATAATTTGTTACATTTAATACTTAGGTATCTTGATGTACTAAGCTTTTATTAAAAAAAAAAACAAATTGCTTCCTTAGAGCAAACAAAAAAATATTTTATAAATTTTTGTGTGCAGTTTTATTTTGTTATTCAAGGCACGTCGCGTTACCTATTGTGGTGGGTGCTTTTAGCGGACGTTTGTGCCTCACTGCTCGGATTTTTGGTGTTTGTTTGCACTTCAAAAATTATAAAAGTTTTACTTGTAAATATAATACAAAACCAGTTTTCGTCAATACTCCGGTTTTTTTCACATAAACATTAATTACTTTGTTGTTTTGTGTAAACTTTTTTAAAAGTTCAAGTAAAAGCGTATGGTATTTGAACTAGATGTATCAAAAAACTAACCATAACTGATTGCAAACAAAATAAAAGTATCATAACAAGATCTAAACAAATCAGTACATGATTCGGAAGTAAGAAGATAATTAATATCTTGCAACATCACGAGTATATTGATCTCTACAGCGGGGTCGGCCCCTAACCTGCATTATAGTATAAAATAGCAAAAGTATTGCGAAACCACGTTGTTTCTTTTTATTTGTTCAACCCTTAGATATTATATATAAACCTCAGGGACTTGTTACTTGGAATGCAAGCTTGTATGGAATAAATAATACCGGCTTAATAAGCATGAATATATTTACTAGATTTAATTTTCATTAGATAATATTTAAAATTTAAATGTTGGTCATGTAATACTGTAGATGTATAAAGTAGCATTATAAGGTTTTTTTATAAATTGTTAACAAGCTGTTACCTGTAACAAAGATCTTTACGTGAATTCAAAAGTCTATGGAAATAATATTTTTACATTTCGAGCTTTTATTTTGGGTTAAGCTTTATTAGGTAAAGATCCATCAATTTTTCTTTAAATTAGAGATCATGCATCATTTAATTAATATTATCTAATAGCACAGACCATGCTGTTGTTTAACAAGTATCATAGCCCAGGATATGACTATTATAAATGGCATAAAGGATTACATGTCACTTGTGCTCACACATCATACATTACCAGCGCACAATCAAACGACGATTCATTAAAAGAATTCAAGGGGAGCTGGGGTTGTATCCGCAAAATGCAATATTGGATTAGAACTACAAATAATCGGGCAGGGGCTTGGACTGCCAGTATTATACGTTTGTTGGCTTATAAGCTATATTTTATTTGTCACGGTAACCGAATAAATGATCTGTGACTTTAATTAAATGTGTACATGTGCACGTGGGTAGAAGTTTGTTTGTATTTTGGGGTAGATGGTAAAAATGTACATGTGTCTAAACCACGGACTTTTTGTTGAATTTTGGTTTATTGTGAATCAACAAACACTTGTTCAGTACTACACTATAAAATAAATAAATGCTAATTATAAATTAACTTAAACAACCTTTTTATATTTTTATGTGATAGAGAAGTATAGATTAGAAATAAAATAAAGGATTACGACATCGATTGTCACATAGCAATTCGTATTGACAAACATCATAAACATACTTCAAAATATCTCAATCCATTTGTATTTACATAAATCACATTTATATCTTAAAAATATAAACACTTTCGTACTAAATAAATGCCGTTAAGGAAGGTGGTGAAAGGTACACCATCAGAGGTGTTGCCTGAAGGTCTGTTGCATCATGATGAAGATGCACTCACGCCTTGTCAGAAGGAATGCACCGCGCGGCTGGGTGTAACAATGCAGCTCGAACAGGAAGCATATTTATCGCAACATCCAGAGGTAGTTTATTAAAGTTGTTTAGATTGAGGTGATATATTATGTACGATAGAGATGCAAGTCATTGATTTTTCAGTTTTATTTGCATCCAACTTCAAAAGAAGAAGAGGTTCTCAATATTTTTTTTTGGGTTTGTTTCTTCAGAATTTCGACTGTGTGAACCGATTTTGATGATTATTTTTTATTTGAAAGCTATTACCGTCCGGTTGGTTTTGTTAATATGTTGACCAAGTCTGTCTTTTGGAAGACAGTTAAATTTTTTGTAAAAAAAATAATTATATTGAAGCACATCATACTCTTGTAATATCGACGAGGAAATAATTTCGCATCCAATAGCAAATATAATTAGTTAGTATTAAAGGTATTTAATGTAGCTATTTTAGTCTGGCTGGGTTCTTTCATCTTTGTAAAGGGCTTCGATTGGCAGCAGGAATTGAAAAGAAATATAAAAAGCGCACTTTGAGTAATCACTATTGCTTTTAAAATACTCCTTTATTAGTTATTTTTTTAATTAGTGTTGAACCAATTTCTTTGACCCTACGGAAAATAAATTTAGAGTCGGTAGTTCTTGTTATTATATTTAAATTAGAAACTTTATAAAAAGTGAACAAAGTAAGTTTTAAAATAATATTTTATTACAAACAATAATCCCTATGAACTATTATAATTCCAATGAATAGAAGCAAAACTATTTGCTCTTTAACTATAATACATTATAACAATATGCGCAATGTGTAGATATCTCACTAAATTTGCTTACTAATAGCGATGCTTCTTGCAATAATTGAGTATCAAATTGCTTCAATTGCGTAATAGAATATTAGAACTATTTGCAAATTAACTGATACGGGAGAGATCAAAATATCTCTACGACACGAGTCACAGTGTTATGAATATGCCGTGCAATTGGGAAACACAATCAATCCTCTCATAATATAAAGGCGAGGTACGCTTCTCACAGCTTCATATATTATCATTACCATAGTATAAAGAGAGAAGTAAGCCAACTCCCGGCTTTTAAAAGCGCACGGTACCTAAACTCTCGAGGTGCAGTGTTGTCACTTGTCACATTGATATTTTAAATAATTGTTTAAACCAACACCGTCCGATCACAGCAATGGCGCAACCCTCACGAGACCGGTCCCTGAGTAGGACCCGGGCGGCGTTGTGTATGTACATGAACGGTGAGTGTCGCCAAGCACTCCGCGTACATACAAACGGCGTGATGTACCTTTGTTCAAAGATAACTTACTTTTCTCTTTATACTATGTCATTACTCTTGCTTCGATGCGTTCCTCTGAATGCTTTGTAATACTATTACAAGTAAGATGCTTTATGCTCCCGGGTACGAGAAGCTGCATAAAGTCGGATTCACAAGGATCGCAATTCGCAAGTAACTATAGACGGAATCATAGTTGATGGTAATTTGCTGTAGACTTTAAGGTTCAAATATTCTAACGCTTTGTACCGATTATAATTAATGTTAATTGGAGGAATTTATATTTAAGTTTATAAAAGTGGTCGATGTACCTATTGATGGGTTTATAGGAAAATAACAACAGATTATCCTGATATACTGAGATTTATTCTTAACCAAGTTACACAGCAAAACAGTTGACACAAGAGGAAGTACAAGAGAAAGACGTATAACGCGACCACAGATAATAAACAATATGACACCATAGACAGTAGCTACAAATAAAGAGCTATCCAGACAACTTAAAGACAATTTACATTGTTTGGTTTATATATGTACTAGTTCTAACACCTGCCCTTAAACTAAACAATGTGTAATCCAAGATTTTTTATACAATTAAAATGTTTATCTTTACTTAAACATTTAGTTAGAACATCTGCTGGCATATTTTCAGTAGATAAGTATTTTAACATTACAATTTTATCTTCTACAATTTGTCGTACAAAGTGATGTTTTATATCAATATGTTTACTACGGCTATGATTAACATGACTTTTACAAAGGCTTTGTGCTGACTGACTGTCATTGAACAATGTTACTGATAAATGTTAGGGCGGCCGTACACGGACCGCTTCAAGCGGTTGAGACCGACGGCTTGAAGCGGCGACCGCTCGGTGAACTATAGACATTCATTCACCGCCGTACACATGACCGCTCGAGCCGTCGCGACCGCTTCAAGCCGTCAACTGCATGATGAAATTTCATCGTGCCGTCGACAGCTCGCGAGCGGTCGTGAGGCATACACTGACTGCTCGAGCCGTTGACTGCGCTAGAGCCGTCGACAGCTCCCACCCCCCCCTGAAAATCAATGACTCGACTAGTCAAAAAAATCAACCGCTCGAGCGGTTGGTAGCGACGGCTCGAGCGGTTGGTAGCGACGGCTCGAGCCGTCAACGACCGACCGCTCGAGCCGTCCGTGTACGGCGCTCAGCCGTTAACACGAAGTGGGAACGCGTTCACGGCGTTTATGAGGGGGTGAGGTATGAAGTACGGCGGGAGCATGCGCGGGGCAACCGTCTTCCCCCCGCGCTTGTTGTTCGCGGACCTGATAGTACTTTTACACTTTTGCTACCAGAAATCTAATAGGCACGTCCGCACACTTGACCGGGTACTAGTAGGCATCGGTAATTATCTTGTATCGTTACCATTTATTGTTTTCTTAGTATGAATAGAAATACTGATAAGGATCACTGTACACTTGAACGGCTATCGGTATTGTCTTTATGGATACCACTTTATTTTTCAACAGTATAAGTTGACTAAAAATATGTCAACGTGCATTTGACTCGGTATGGGTAATACTATGCATCGATAACAATTTAGGGTCAACGTTCACTTGACTGGATATCGGTGATATCGGTATTGTTGTGTATCGATACTCATTTACGGGTAATGTACATTTGACCGGGTATCAAGTACCAGGAAAACATTTAAAAACGGTATAATATTTTGAATTAATTTTAAAATCTGTTTATTTATTGACTATTACGCGAAACAAAGTTATTCGGGTCAGCTAGATTATTATATTTTTTATATTTTATAAGTATTGATATCGGTATTTTCCTGTATTGATGCCAATACTGAAACAGTTACTTACTTACTAGTAACACAGTAAAGTTCGTGCCATCCTAAAATAATAGTATGTATTAATTAGACAGATTTCCCAACCACTTTTTTTTTCTGTAAATGAAAAAGGTTGAATAAAGGGATAAGAATGGAATGAAATCAATAAATCTTTCTCAACTGCAGAAGGAATTGTATTTGTTGAGAATCTCCAAACACTCCATTGATGTACATTGGTCAAGTGAAAATTGAGTTCTGCAATATAAGTATATACTATTATATCTTTAAAAAGCACGTTGGTCATAATTAGTTACTCCCTTATGATTTGATAAATGAATTCCTTACGCTGATAAATTTACACTAGACGTAGCTATGGCACTTGAACAGGACTCACTGAACGCAATTCTGTTATATTTGTTTGTCCAACCAATGCTCGTAATCTGTAAAATAGTAAGTCTTCTATATTATTTTAATCTATCAAATGTAAGTAACCTCCAAATATGTATTCAAATCACACTAAAAAAATATTCAGGTTAGGTACCCTTATTATCGTTCCCAATAATATTAATAAAAATTATACCGATAGAAGTCAATGCCGACACCCGGTGTACGGTGACCCTTATTAGCATTTATATTCATAGGTACTAAGAAAACAATAAATTGTATCGATAGTAATCGATACGAGGTGATACCGATACTTGGTCAAGTGTACAGTGACCCTTATTAGCAATCCTCTTCGGGAAGCGTCTTTGTTGTAAAACTCTGTTATGATATTGCGATGTCAGACATCCACGCGGGGGAAGCCGCGAGCTGCAGCTAGCAAATTATATGAAAAACTTCAGGCGCATTTTGTCTATGAATATCTCAAAAAGTAAAAAACTAAAAAGACGAAATTTATTTTTCAGATATTTTTACTTTCTACCAAGATTATGAAAAGATAATAAAAAACCGGCCAAGAGCGTGTCGGGCCACGCTCAGTGTAGGGTTCCGTAGTTTCTAGCCTGTAACAATAAGTGTCCCTACCACAGAGATGACCGACAGATCGTATTTGTGGAAAAAAACTAACCTTCGAGAAAAAACCTAAAACCTGAAATTTTTCAAAAACTGTTCAACCAATCTAGTTCAAAATAATTTTCCTAGAAAGTTTACATAAAGTCCTACTTATGAGATTTTTTTCAGATTTTTTAAATCATTGGTTCAAAAGTTAGAGGGGGGGGGACGCTTTGTTTTTTCCTTTCGGCGCGATTATTTCCGAAAATATTGATATTATCAAAAAATGATCTTAGCAAACCCCTATTAATTTTTTGATACCTATCCAACAATACATCACACGTTAGGGTAAAAATTAAAAAAAAAATCACTCCCCTCTTTACGTGTAGGGGAGGTACCCTAATAAAAATGTTTTCTCCTATTTTTATTTTTGCACTTTGTCGGCGTGATTGATATACATATACACGCACAGAGTGGCGAGCGCGACGATGCAGTACGTGTCTACTCGCGACGAGGGCTCGTGGCCGTCTGAGACAGCTACTTGTGCATCGTAGGCGCGAGCGCTGTATGTTTTACTTAATAATAAAAAAAAAGCTTCTATTTTAGAAAAACCCTCTGTACTACCATATAGGATTTGACGTACAGTTTATGAAAATATAGATTTTATACTTGTTCTTCCCTTACAATCGCCGTAAAATTGTAAAATTGTAACAAATTCACGATTTTTAACGATTTTCAGGATTTTTTTCTATCGAGGCAAATTACTCTAATCGTGTTTCCACGTGTATGACAATACAAGGCATATCTTCATCTTTACGATGGTAGGAATATCATTCCATAGAATTAAGAGTTTGATACCAAAAAACTGTTTCAAAGACACCTCTGTCGCCATATTTTACGCTTCTTAACTTACCACTTCGTCTTAACTGCTCGAGCGGTCCGTGTACGGCCGCCCTTACTGATAAAATCTGGTGATATGTATAAATCAGTACAATAATTTTTGTACACAGAATTTTGATATTAATTTTAACATAAATAAATGCAATGTTCGGCTATAAAAATAATTTGTTATTTGTAATTTTTATTTCCACGAATTAATTTAAATATACCTTCAAAATACTGATAGGGAAATTTGAAATATATATTTCTTCCCATGAAAAATTTTTTTTTTTTAAACACAAAGTATCTGTATGTATCATATTTAACAGATAATTCTCTGCTAATTGGGCTCACACACGGCAGGTTTCTGCACCCTAACAAAGGATCAATGTTAAATTAGTGGAACACTTATATTTTCCCAATTCGTTTAATTGGTAGGGTTCATGGTTCATGTTTCTAGCCCTCATTTTCAAATTGTTGAAATTTTAGATTCATTCGTACATTAATTGTACCTATTTGTTATCTATTCTAAAAGATGTTTCGGTTATACACGTTTTCTCAACTTCATTTATAATATAAAAATTATAATAATATGAAACGTCCTATTAATCAAGCTTGGCCTTCCCTATTAAGTTTCTCTCAATGTCAGATAGAATCCGTTCTGTAGATATACGTGCCTTCATGGTATTGTGACTTTAAATGCTTACAAGGCAACAGTTATACCAACGCAACGTGACAACAACATAAATAAATACCTGATAAAAATAAAATACAATAGATAGAAGTGACTAGAAATTTTCCTCTTCAGATCCGGGCATTGTTGGAAATATTTGTTGGGAAAATATCACGCACAAATAAAAGAAAAGGTATTCTAAAAGAAGCCGCGGAACACTTCACGAGACCGGTCGAACAACTCGATGCAGAAATACGAAACCACCTCGGCTTGCCGCAAACGGATCAGTATATAAAGGTTAAAGGGTATTTTAAATGCTTATTTAATTTTTCTAATTGAGTACTAATTTCAAAGCAGTGGGAGGTCCGAGCTATCAGTTTCCCTTATTATATTTTTAACTTCAACAATTTAGCAAACAAACAATGCATTTCTCATATTTCTCGCAGAATTATTAATCAGTTTTTAAAGACCATATATAAATAATAATTAATGATCTAATAGATAACATTTTATTAAAACAACTCAATAAATCATTTTACAAATCGTGTGAGATTTGAAAAGAGCAACTGCAAAGTTTTTTGCCGACTCACCCGTCTAGAAACTGTTTTCCCGACCGTCGGTATCTAATTGTTTACATAATATGACGATTAGGAGCGCTTCTAAGAGAAATCTCATTGAATGAAGAGAAGTTTGAGTCCGAGTTTGAACTAAAAACTTTTGGGGTGCACAACATGATTGCAAGGGTGCAATTGGTAGAGTTTCACCTGAACTAAGTCTAATTCTCTACACCCTGTATCTGTTCGGTTGCTAAGATACGGGCCAAGCCGGGCCAAGCGGGGCCTGCGGCACCTTCGCGATATTGTAAAGAAATAGTAGGTAGGTACTAAATTATGTGGTATTTATTTTTAAAGAAAAGTATAAATATTAAATGACAAAAAATCCAGAACATCATTACACACGTTATGTTACGTAGTTTATCCCAAAAAGGGAAAAAATATAATACATATATAATAAAACCAATGAGACGCACTCTGACTCGACGACTTTTTATGTTTGTTCTCAAAGGTTGAAACCTCAAAAGTAAGATAAAAATATAGAATCAAACTCTCTAAATGCTCGGTCAACCAGCAAGTCGTACATGTAGCAAACAATTTAATCTCACATTCTAAGGTCAAACGTGAATATGTAACACAATAGGATGACTAAAATAGGTTTAACTGGAAATGCGAGCTCCCTTTAGCGAGTCCTTAAAGTTTAAAGTTCAAAAGCTGTGTCAAAGGCGCTTATTAACTAGACATCAAACGCTTACTGCTTCCTATTATATTCACTATTCACTCGGTTTTGAAATGCACTCCGTTTAATTATAATATTTTACAATGTAATACAAGCTTTAAAGAAATTTTGTTTTTACGAATGAACTTTCTAAGACGGAATAACTCGAACGTGCTCATTAATTTCCTTTGTCCATTGTGAATGTATATGTCCGGAATCCGGAGTATGTAATAAATTTATTCAAATAAAAATGGACATCGTCTACCCAATTATTTTTTCATTAGGCGTTTATAATACAAAGGCGTTTTTAATAGTACAAAGAGAAAATATTATTTTATAACTTTCAGTTGTTTTTAATATAAAAATAATTTATTGTTTTTCTAGGATTATAAATTAACTATAAAAGCTTTAACTCTCCTATCATAGATATCCAATGGATACTTTCATCACTATCAGTCTATATTGTTCCGACTGCACAGTTCGAACCATATTCCATCGCGCTGCACAGCGGCCAAGCGTATTGTTAAATTCCATGTTGAAGATAATAAACAATACACAAAACGGGACAAAAAAGAGGACATATTATTTACCTTAAAAATGCGTGTTTTCAATGGTTTTATTTTTATTATTGATAAATTAATATTACTATTTAAATAATTGTTAATATAGATAGAGTATACCGTAGATAGAATTAAATTCCACTGTCCATCCAAAAAAATACTTATATTTTAGAGGTAGTTCATTATTTATAGAAAATAGGATTACATATTAAAAATAATTTTGAATTACTTATTTCAGGAAGGCAGTAATACATTTGTTTACAAGGACACTGCCCTCATAAATGACTTGATTGGTATAATCAATACGAACTTCCCCCCTGAGCCAATGCGAATACCAACGCCAGAAGCTTCGTCTGTCAACACTGCTTCGTCCTCGTTTATTTCAATTATGACTTCTGACACCACACTGCCTACTCCAGGTGAATTCTTACTCTACATTATATATAATATACTTAACATAATATAACTGACGCGGCAAACTTTTTTCTAGCTTACCCTTTTCTTTAATGCATTAAACGAGTGCATGCTCATTCTAACCCCACTATGTCAAATTCTGTTAGTGTAAACAGGCGTAGAGCATTCTTTCGTTATTCTTAGTGCGTGCGAAAAGATTCTATGCAATATTCTGATACTGAACAACACTGAATACGAGTTTTCATTTACACTAAAAGATCACGAAAGAATGCTCTTGCTAGCTCTAGCTCTATGCTCGTTTGAAGTAAATGCACAGTTAGAGGTATGAAAAATATTTATCTTTTACTGATATGCACACGAAATGTCTTAAAAATTAGTACAGAGTTTGGTAACAAACATAGGTCATACTCATATGAGATGCCTATCACAGGCCACCAAAATCTAATCTCTATTATTTTAAAATCTGTATTAAAATATTGCCTTTATTGTAAAACAAGTCGTCAACTTATAATAATATGATATCGACTGTTTCGAGTGCTTTAAAAAGTATGTATGTTCATTCTGTAAAACATCCCTAACTTCTCTCAATTGTCTGGATTTTTAATGCATCTAATAGAACTGATCGTATTCTGTTTCATCGAAACCTCTCAAATGGCTGAAGCGGAATAAGGCAATATAATGTTTTTCCTTGTACTTTATAATACTAGTATTGATTTATATGCTAAGAATTTTGAATAATATATTGAGCACTCCTGCAGAATATTCATGTACCAAGAACGAAAGGATAATATGTGATTTTCGTGGTAAAGCTCAGAGACGTCAAGATGATAAAATACAATATGTATTATTATTGTTACAAGACATAACGAGCTACAAGAAGCTCATTATAAAACGGATTAGTTTGAAAATATTCAATAACTTGAGTATAATAACGTACATTGTTAATGTTGGAGGTGTAACAACATATACCTACTTATAATTGGGTGTTATATTTGTAACTTGTTAATTGATAATGATAATATGAATACTGTATTTATTTATAAATCTTTACTACCTCTATAATATTATAAAGCTGAAGAGTTTGTTTGTTTGTTTGAATGCGCTAATCTCAGGAACTAATGGTCCGATTTGAAAAATTATTTCGGTGTTAGATAGCCTATTTATCGAGGAAGGCTATATAACATCACGCTAAAACCAACAGGATCGGAGCCACGCGGGTGCAACCGCGGTGCGAAGCTTATCCTATATAAATATCTATTTATTAAAAAATGGTTACGTCTTTGCCAATAGATCGCTTGCTAATTGATTTTTTATTTTCGTTATCGAAACACGTGTTTCGGATTACATGCTATGAAAATTTGTCATCTCTTTTACGAATTATGTTACAATTCTGTTGGCTTCTTACCAATCATTTCTACCAAAATATTTTTTATCCTACAAAATTACTTTCTATATTCTATTCATTAGCGTATTATATAATACTAGCTTTCCACCCGCAGCTTCGCCCGCGCAGTCAAAGAAAAACCCGCATAGTTCCCGTTCCCGTGGGATTTCCGGGATAAAACCTATCCTATTTCCCGGGGTAAAAAGTAGCCTATGTCCTTTCTCGGGTATCAAAATATCTCTATACCAAATTTCATGCAAATTGGTTCAGTAGTTAAGGCGTGATTGAGTAACAGACAGACAGACAGAGTTACTTTCGCATTTATAATATTAAGTATAGATTACATGTTTAAAAATATTCTCTACTTTTTTATTCACTTCTAGCCACCTCTAGCTCGAATCTATGTATTTCTGCGTAATAACCAGTACATTTAAACCCTCACAGAGCCCATACCAACACCGGAGCCAACATTATCTGAACACTTATTCGGTTTGGTATCCAACACGGTGGACAAAGCTATATTCCTACACGTGGACGACGGAGCCCTACGCTATGACACCGCTTATGTGGAACTTACCAAAGCAGTGGAAGAAGCCATGGAGATACCGGTCATTGAAGTAAAAGAAGATATAGCGGAATTGTATTTTAACGCGTATAAAATGTTCGAAATGGATATTATGGAGAAGGAACGTATAGGTAATGGCGATAATATTTTATGCTTAATTATAAAGTTTGGGTTGCGATGGTATTTTTGAGTTCAATGTTGACGCTACACTGCAAAGCTTTGTGTTATTTATTTATTTATGTATTCTTTATTACAGACATAATAAGTATTATATTGTTTTACAAAAGCATGCTTGCGACTTTATTGCTAAATAGCAAAGCCAACTGTGAATCTTATAACATTACTTATATTATTACTAATTTAAACTTATTTAAATCATGGTTTATTTTCAATTATTTTGTGAATTATCAAAGATGTTTCGTATAAATTCAAATAAGCAATATTATTCGCAGCGGCTGAAATCGCTTGGGAAAAGCGAATGCGTAAGAAAATGAAGAGGACGCTAAGACGCCTGGATAATTTTAAAGGTTATTATTTATTCGCGCGAATCTCAATTTCATAATTATTATCGTATAATTATAAATTGTGTTTATTTGTTTGTTTGTCTTTCCTTCACATTCCATCGCAGCGCACACTTTTTTACCTCGGCTACAGATATAATACTATTCCAGTACCTCGAAACGTTTTCTTTGAGCACGCGGGTAAGACCGCGGACAGAATGCTAGTATTTTATAATATAAATTTCATCTTTTGTTTTTTTTTTACTGTCTTATACACTCCGCCCTGCTGTATAAAGCTTACCCTTTATACCCTTTTCCAACATTTACCTACTCTGAAGTTTGTTTCACGATTTTTTTTATTTAAAATGCTAATAAACAAATACGATTCTATAGGGTATGCTACTCCTCCAACACCAAAAAGCGAGATTTCGTCACACGAGAGCTATAAGAAGCCCCCACCCAAACCATGTGTGTGTCACCCACAAATCCATTATAATCGCTATCCTAAGGTACAGCACCTTATTTAGAAAAGTTTATTATCATTCTAAGTGGATGACAGGCATAAGCGACTTCCTTACTATCGAATATTTTTTTTTAATTTTTTCATTGTGTCTTTGTACAGTGTATACTTTAAACATAGAAACTATATTAATTCATCAGATTACGGTGGTTGAAAACATTATTTTTGTTTTTTTTATAATGATTTATATCTAGCTTTTGCGATTTGATTTTGATAAAAGCGACTGTAATTATCCGAATTTTTGCAATATTTTTGAATACTCGACGATTTATAAATAAATGCAATGTGTTCTACATTAATGCATTTCAACAGGACCGCTTCGGTATATATCTACCACGTGAAACAGAATTCAGCGAAGGCAATGTGACAGTCACTCCAGCAATATCCCTGGAAAATGTGGCCGGCGAGCCAGCCGAAGAAAATGTTGACGCTAAGTCAGTAATGAGCAAAAGGTCCGCTACCTCTGCTAAAAGTGCTGTCAGCAAGAAGACCACTTTTAAGGAATAACGACGCCATTTTATTTTTAAAGCTGCACTTACAATGTATTTAGGATATTAAAAGTTGTTATGGAGATTCTTATATTTTCACTAAGGGGCGATTTTTCAATCGCTGATTTAAAATTCGTCGAATAACGTATTAAACGACCAATTCAAAAATGCGTTCTATTGGCCGATTATTTAAGTATTGCAGGTGACATTTTTATAGTATTGTCTAATACCGTATTTGACGGATTACTTTTAGCTGAGAATTGAAAACCCGCCGCTAAACCCACTAAATAGTCCCCAAAATAACCACAAGATTACGTATCTTTATCAATCATCGTTAATCATAATAATAATCTATTCGGCTCATTATCTAAAACAGTGAGAGCAAATGTAAATATATTAACGCAGCAATATTCTCCGTGACAAAGAGTAATGACAATAATTTATAAAAAAAATATCGCAAATGCGAAACAATGGAAGGGAAGAAATTAAAATAATAATCTGCTTAGCAAATCGTTTAGGATTTTTCTCTGTCTTTGCTAAATCCCATTGTCTGATATAATTCTTGACTAGTGGAGTATAAATACACCCAAATATCTGTAAATAATAAATATTTGAGGGTATATGTTTATTAGATTACCTATATGCAATTTCAGTGTTATCTCAAATACTAATATTGATAGGGATAAATCCTTTTTTTACAAAAGAAAAAGCACAGAAAACATGTTTTGACTCGAATGCTATTCGATGCAGATGCTTTTATGCTCCAAAGGCTTTGATAGAGAAATGGAATATAGGACATGAGATTAGTCGCCGAGTGTAAAATATCTTTGTATGCTTGTATGAAGAAATATATTTCAAAAATATAAAAGATTAATAAAAAACATTAAATATTTTAAGTATAAACTTATTTGGATTAGATATAATTTACCTTTTTTTATCTCAGATTCTAATTTATAATTTTATCCTCAGTAGGTTCTTATTAATTATTAAAATAACAAGAAAAACAAACGTCTTGTTTAAGGATTATTTTTATTAAATAAAAGACAAAACACATTTAGCTCTTTTCAATACAAGGAACACAGAAAAACAAAACAAAAATAACTACATTTGATGTCCTAGGAAACAAAACAAAAATAACTACATTTGATGTCGGACCAAGGAAAGAATAACAAACAGATTTTAACACAAAGTAAATCATAAATAAAACTAACTTATTGTTTAAATTGAACTTACAGATATAAAGAAAAAACAACTAAAATTAAATACCTACCGACAGTGTCGTTAAAACTATTATAAACTAACTGAGGACTCTAAAGAGATTTAAAAGCTTAAAAAGTAATTAAGTGATAGATCTATGCATCGAAGTGTCTAGATTAGCGTTCACTTTTAACCCTTTTCTTGCAAATTGCATCAGGCTTGTCGTCCTTGCTGTCGCCGTAGAGCAAAGCTCTAAATGAGAACGGTTTAAAAGGATATCCGCTTCCAGTATAGAATTTACTCATAAACTCGACCCTGCAACGTGACATTTTCACATTTACACATAATTCCTGCATTGTAAGTACTTATTTTCTAAAGAACAGCCTTATATCATAAAGCCTCGTATTCACGCTAAACATTTCTAGAGCAACTGTTGCTCATCAATGTTGCTGAAACTTTAAGCGTTGACGCATGTCGGGTGAGAACATTTTGAAATGTTCAACATGCGTTATGAACTAACACGCAGTGTTGCCAGAAACAATATGTTGACAGCAACTTCTCAACGTGTTGATTCAGTGTTGCTAAGCAAACGTTTGCCATGAATACGGCTTAAGGGTGACAAATCAACATCGAGCTATGCTGCGCTGTACTGCGCTGTGCTGTGCTGTGTTTCTTAAGCTACGTTTTTTTAACAATTAAACGATGCTGCGCTGTACTGCGCTGTGCTGTGCTGTGTTTCTTAAGCTACGTTTTTTAACCTTCCTATACTCGCGCGTTGGTCTGTGAGACCGACGAAACACATTTTCGTAATTATTTTTATGCAGGTAAATCCTGTGAAGTCGAGTTCCTTGCTAGTTTCCGGATTTGGGGCTAACTTCATTTTAGTGCAGGTCGCGTGGTCGGCAGAAGTTCACGTATCATTTGCATTTGGCGCCAATCGGTCCATGAGACCGACGCGAGTATAGGTGCAACTTTTGGTGTAAGTATTAATATTATATATTTTGTACATTTATATATTTTTTAAGACTTTGAATACTTTATGAAGTATGTATAGTAAAATATATGTATGAATGTTGCTCTAAATTATATTTTGACCAATTTTTTAGGCCATACTTCATGTAAAAATGAACGATGATCAAATCAGATTGTTGCTGGAAGAATCAAGTTCTGGTTCTGCTATGAAGACGAAAATGACAGTGAGGTGGAAGACAACGTGGAGGTACAAGAAGAGACATACGACACCGAGCAAGACGATGACAATGAAGAGATATCTGAAGTTCCCGTGATTTTTACTTGGGAAAAGATGGACAGACAAGGCTCAAAACTAAGCCAAACATAGATAAATATGTGCTTTGATATGTTTATTATTATTACTTAGAAGTTTATTTTGTTTTGAAAAAGAAGTTCTGTTTTTAATTTAGTTTTCCCTAGTACTTAAGAAAAACATCTCAAATTCGAGGACTGATTTGTGATAGACTATAAGTCAGTAAAATAATTAAAAGACTAAGTATGATCAATACTATTTTGTTTCAGTACATCCTAAACTTTAAAAAAATTGTTATAGTTTTCGGTTTTCTTAGTAAATATATATAGTGTAGGGGTAAACACTATCAGTCTGTGACACCGTGCGCGAGTATAGGTGTTACAAAAATTGGCGCGAGTATAGGAAGGTTAACAATCTAGCTCAGTATAAAGTAATCAGCAGCTCGTGTAGTCGTTTATCTCGTCAAATATGACCCTATTTTCAAAAAAACGTAAACATTACGACATAGTTGAATCCGATGTAGATGAAAGTGAAGAAGAAGCGGATATGGATATTTTATGTGTTATTTTGTCGTTAAAAGAGTCCAGTCACGGTAGCTTGTTACCTCACACCATACGTGAAAAATACGGAGAATTTTAATGAATTTAATGCGGCGATGGAGGGGCACGCAGCGTGCTCCAAACCTAGCATAGCTCGACACAGCGCAGCATGGCAGAGCTCCATAAAAACATAGCACAGTTCGGCACAGCGCGGCTCAGCACGGCGGGTAGCGCGCCTCGCTCGAGACTGCTGCGTTTTTAAACAGAGCGTAGCCTCACACAGCGCAGCACAGCATGATTTGTTTGTATCCTCATTAAAATATTAAACGAGCGAGTTGACCAAACACAGCACAGCGCAGTACAGCGCAGCATAGCTCGATGTTGATTTGTCACCCTAAGGCGATTATACTTGTATCATGCGTTCATATTTGACAGGAATTAACTAGGCCTGCAGCTCGAAATACGAAACCATCAAAGTCACCCTATAGCCCATCTGTTAAAACCGAGCATACTGTATTCCTCAGACTTACGCTATAGATTTATCGTATTATCAGTCAATATCGAAATTGATACTTGGACGTGACGCAGGAAATACATGCTACGTCAAGATGCACATAACTCTGGGCTAACAACTTGAGAATAGCTACCTACTGCTATAATATACGATACTCATTAAACATGCATAAATTTAATAATACGATGAAATTAATACTTTCTTGCATTTCCTTTTACATGAGTGTTCTGTAAGGAATAAAGAAATATAGGCGCTATCTATCGCTTTTTTATAAGGGTTTCGTATCAGAACAACGTTTGCCCATTCAGAAAGTAGGTAATATTATAAAAACTAATGACTTATGTCTTTGTGTTTGAGCAAAAAAAAACAATAAAGAAGACATGATCCGTAAAGGTAAGGAAAATTACATCATAATATAACTTACCAATGCAATCGAAGAGTATGTAGGAAAGCCGATAACCCTTCCATAACCACAAGTATAGAGAGGGTGAAAACCGCCCATATCGCGAATATAAAGAAAAGTTTTATTCCACCACTGACTGATGTATCCCGTAGTGCCAATTTCGCCAAAATCATTATCCATAACATCTCTGACAACTCTGAAATAAAACATTTTCAATATGATCGTTTTATTTTATTGAATAGCTTCAAATGACGATATTCTTTCAGCCAAAAAATTGGTTTGTCGGTAACGTCTGTGGTAAACGGTTTGTCATCAATCTTATTTTTAAATGTGTTTATTAGTTCTTAGGGTTATTAAAACGTGTAAAATATAGTTGCATCAATAGTATACACAAAATAATAGTAAATTTTATTTATTTGAAAACATTGTCTCCAAATATCGTATTGGACACAATGTGTGAACAAAAATACACCAAAACCATCCACTAACGTGAAACATGATAGTATTGTAATCAGTACCATACTAAACTTTTTAATTAAGTTTTATAAATGACAAAAGCTACCATTAATAAAATTACCAAAGAAAGTGTACACAGAGCCTAGCCTTATTGTTCAGACTGTGAAAGAATAATCCAACAACAATTTTACAATCCTGTCCAATACGTCACAACTACGGCAAACGAAAACAATGCAGACGAGAAAACATGTCCATATTTTCATTTTGCCTTTCATCATAAAGCTCATTCGGACTTTGAGAGCCTCCGTAACGCCCGAAGGTGTAATAAAATCAGCAAAAATTTTGAAGCGATAATTAAATTTCATTTAGCGAGCTACGAACGTTACTATATTACGATTCTGACGCATCGGAATCGGTCCACCTTTTTTCATAATAGATTTTGCAGAGATTATTCGAGAATTTACGAACTCACTTTGTTATAATCGATAAGTATGAGCTTATAGAACATGAAAATATAGAGGTGGCAACTGGCAACGTTTAAGAGATATATAAACTTCTATGATCACGCTATATTGTTTTATGCTTTTCATTATTTAAAATTAAAGGACGACTAAAATAATAAAAAAGTACGAAGATAAAGAGACTGCCGATAGAAGTGAAAACTTATAAGTTAGAATTTTTAGTATTAACTTTTACAAGAATAGATCGTCGAAGACGAGAACCCATAAAATTCCTCTACCAAAAAGCGCTCAACGAGACTAAATAATTTTGCACTTAAATATATTTACTGATCGCTATTTTTTCCCATCCCATTTCACAATGTTTACGGTTGTCAACTTAGGCTTATTCGGCTTATTAGGCTTATTTTGCCTTCAATCGTCAAGCTCGATATGTTATGATGTATATAAGCATATTATAATATTATGAGATGTATAGCTAACGGATTTTCTTTCGAATTATTTTGAAGTAAACTATTTAAAAATTTTAAGTGTTCCAATATGTTTAGGCAATACATAATATTATTCTGAATACGAAAAGTCACCAGGTTAAATGGGTTTCATTTCACTCCAGCTTGAAAAGTGTCGCGGATTCTTTTTACTAACGTGAAAAATTACTTACGTTCATGAGCCAACGACAATGCCCACAGTCTGAGGTATGAAGCTGTGTGAGAGATGGTACTGAGTACAAACTCAATTGTATGAACAGCTTGATGTATCATAAGTTCGCCGAACGAGTGTGAATATTTAGCTAATTCAGCTAGAATTAGCGCTTCTTCCTTTTTATCTGAATCCCTTCTTTGGTACCTGCGAAACTGGCTGATTTTTTTCTGCAATGAATGAAAAAAAGCTAGAAGCAGAGAAGATAGCGCAAATATCTTGTAAACATTCACTCAACCGGCTAAGTGGGGTATTACCACGTAAGTCTCAGTTTTACTCATACCGCCTGATCGCTCCCCGGTTGCGTGCGAAAGAGATATTATAGTGCATACAGTGTATAATTACTTTGGTGCAGTTATTTTTTATAACTGGATATGCACGATATTTAAAAATATACATTCGCAAGAACCTATTTGGTGCGGATACGTGTAGCATTTCCTAAACATACTTAAATTAGTATAGGAGTTCTTAAACTCTATATTTTAAAGAATCGACATACCACCTATCAAAACGCAAGGCTTATTAAGGTAAATGATTTAAGAACATTTTTTTTTAAATCATATAAACAGCTGGTCTGTCTTGTTACTCTAATCTCTACAAACTATTGGTCTACTGCGTCATGTCCAACCGCTATGAAACCTTCAGTAAAAAACGATCATTATCATCAAAGATATTCCAGGTATCGTTCAGGATACTAAGAACTATCTATTCTTTACTTTTAATTGGAATAAATACCAGAGCCTCTTCCCTCTTCTTTTTATTAATTTTATTCAAGTATACAGGTGACCCAAACAGTATAATAGGGACACAGAGCAAGGATATAACAACAAGCATCCTCTGGAAGCCCTCTTGACCTTCAAACATGTAAGCATCACATTCTTCTTCAACTGGCTTCGAAGTGGATATGAGAACCATGTCAATGAATAGAATTAATATCAGTGGAGCGCAACCCGCACCTGTCTTTATGTCAGCTGAAATACATAATTAAGTTGCTAAATTACATGATACAACTCAGTTATATTTATCATTTGAACATGTGTATTTCATTTGCATTGTATTTCGATCATTCGTTATGCACATGAGAGATTAAAATTAGTCTGTTTGGTTATTTTTCGTATCTCACTTATTATAATCAATTGATCACATCTTTATTAAAATAGATTAAAACTAGGGCAAGAAATATGTACATTGTACAATGCAAAATACAATATAGTAAGAAATAACAAATGCTTGACAATCACGCAACCTCGGATGAAATTAAAATCGAAACTAAACGTAGCAAAGTCGTCTAATTAATTAATACACGTAACGTTGGCTCACTGTTCTATTTAACGGAGACGTTAAACACAGCAGCACAGAGAAGTGTTCAAATATTACATTTCAATTCACCTCGTAACATTAAACAGTTCATTTCAAAACTAATGTGTCGTTAATTGCTCATTCCACTATTGCTACGTTAGTGATAGTAGCGTTTATGCAAATCAAAGGAAATAATACTACAAAAGCAATCATGTGAGCACAATGTAAAGCAAATCTTGCTCATTTCCTACACCGGCGTCTCGTGGAAATACAATCGACGTCTGCCAGTAAGGAGCGGCGCCCACTTGATATATTTAACGCTAACAAACTCGACGATGAATACTCAATCAAGAGGTTAAGATAAAATCAATCTTGAGTGCAATTGAAATGAATTAATTACATAAACAGAATTCCAGAATCCCAGGAATACCTAATACCTGGAATTCTTCGAAAACACTTGGAAATAGATATTTCTAATTTATTTATTAGGATTTGTTCAACTCAATACAGGAGTTATTAAAAAGCAAGGAATATTAGACATGTACAAACTCAAAGGAACAGAACAAGTTTATTGGATAATAAATAAAATAACATAAACATATATCTCACAGATTATGCGTCCCTTGTAGGTAATATAATATTTTCCGCTAACCGTATTATAATTCTCAACATAAAATGCACAACATAGTCATGTCCATAATACGAACATTGTCACCACTATAGTGCATGTAATTCGTTTAAAACTGATGTAATTAACAAAATAACTAATAGCAATAACCTAACCCTGCGCTTCCCGTGGAGGATCACCCAATTACCCGGCGCGCACGTGAAACAGACTTTTAAAAGGACTCATAAATTGACATGATTCTGCACCATTACTCTCATGTTTCACGCGGTAATATTTTTTTCAAAGCTTACATTTGCATTTTAGAACTAATTGACTGAATGGAATGCTATTCAATTACGACAATTTAATAAAAGTGGTTTTCATTAATACTGTTCTCTATAATAATACTTAGTAGCATGTACATAATATGATGGTTAAAGTCCTATACAGCCTCCATAAAGTATCATGTTGTGGTTATCATGGCGTGAAATTTTGTATTCGGGTTTAAATCTTTCACGATATTATTGTAGACATACACTATTCTAGCTGTTAGATTGCAATTTAATACATTATAAATAAAATTATTAACTAAACAGGATGCTGATAATAATATGAAATCATAATAAATTTATTGATTTCTCTTTTTTTAGGGGTTTCTTCAGTTATGTGACCGACGAAACAGAGAGATGTGTAATAAGTGAGATTATTATATCGACGTAAACATTTTGACAGCAGGTAATAAACCCCTTACTTAACGAACCTTCATTTGAACCTTCTCTTTGGTGCAGTTTTTGTATGTGCGTGTAGACAATATAAATATAATTACACATAGAGATAAATGCATTATAAAAAGCTTTTTTCGAATGAATGCCTTCTTAGCTATTTTAGTGCCACATAGTCATTCATTATTAGGTCTTTAGGGTACTTTTCCACCATAATAATGTGCGAGGATGTGTAATTGT
>CAJQZM010038716.1:139536-161071 GCA_907164665.1 Colias nastes
TAACCAACCAGAAGAAAAGTCCACATAGAAACATCATTTGTGGTATAAATTGCAAATAAATAGCGTAGTGACGTTTAAAGTATCTAAAATAAAGAGAAAAATATATAAAAAGCTGTACATAATGTTATATAGAAGGTATACAGGGTGTAATCGTTAAGTGTGCACAGGCGATTTTTCCGTAACTATTACAGATAACAAAAAACTTTAAACTGATATCGAAAGTACTTAACCTAATGAGTAAAATGGCCGTAATAAATTTTTAAAAATAAAACGGGAAATATCATAAAAATTATCTTAAAACCCTCCCATACATTTAGTATGAGATATGAATATCCCATGTACATTTAATATGAAAAATTATAGCTTTCTCTTTCTTTTTTTGGTTTTCTGCTTCAATTACTTCGCAAATTTGAAGGGAAGTTCATTTAGAAACTTTAAATAGAGCTCCTCATGGTATTGTACAATGAGGACGTCATTTCGAAAATCTGCTATGAATAGAAAATGTATGGGAAATCAAATGTATGGGAGCGTTTAATGTAACATTTTTGGATATTTCTCGTTTTATTTTTAAAAATTTATTATGGCCATTTTACTCATTAGGTTAAGTACTTTCGATATCAGTTTAAAGTTTTTTGATATCTGCAATAGTTACGGAATAATCGCTTGTGCACACTTAACGATTACACCCTGTATAATAATATTATGTAAAAATTGCAATATTTAAAAGAAAGCTTACAAGTGATTAAACAGACTTAAAGATAATCCAAATATCATATGGATAATTCCAATAATAATCGACAGCTTCATTTTCAATGAATTCAAGTACATAATTTTATTTTTCGCCAGCTGCAATCAATTAAAAATTAAGTTCAGATTACATTTTACGAAAAAAAAATTGTCATATCATTACTATAATATCTTTATTATATTTTTTCTTATAAACAAACTGACAGACTAACGTAATATTTTGTATATATAAGAAAACTTTTTAATATAAATTACAACGTTGGAAGTAGGTACATCGGCCTATCTATCATCGGCTTACCGGTACAGGTTGCAAGTCTACAAAACACTCAAAAACATCGGAATGGATTTCAGTTATATTTGCGTCTTTGGATTTGTGTGAACCAACATTAGTTATATAGGTGTTAAAAATCAAAGCCTAGCAAAGAAACTGCGATGTCTGAACTTACATTAGTAGGTATAGATGTTAAAAATCAAGACCTAACAAAGAAACTGCGTCTAACCGGGCAGAGTCGTAGCGAGCGGCTTGAAAATAATAATTTGTCATTCTATGAAATATAATTTAAACAGGTTACCGCCCAGAGGGGATCAACGCCGAAGATGTATGGATGGTTGGTTTCAAACACAGGGTTCAACGTTAAATATTGACTCTGCTCAATATCCTCTTTGCTAAAGGTATTCTTCCAATATGGCGTCATTAACGTGATGGATTTGGAAAAATATACGTTGTATAGGAATCCCGTGAAAAGTGTGAACATGCCCATTAATAGGATTACATAACGTCCTGAAATTTAGATATAAATAGATAGTTTCTTACAAAATTTTTTGTACGCATTTATATATTTTTTGTAATGTGCTGTTAACTGACAAAATAACATATAATGTTAAAGTAAAAAATTCTATAAAATATGTTTATGATATTAATACAAACAACAATCACTGAATATTACCTTTGCCACTAAATAATATACGTACCTCCAAAGAATATATTCCAAATTTCGTTAGAAGACGGCCGCCCCATATGCTTCTTCTCCACAGACACCATCCAACCAGCGAATGACAACAATATCACGCCATGGCACACATCGCCAAACATCACAGAAAACAGGAAAGGAAACGTAACAACAGTATATAGACCTAAAACATATAACCTTTAGGTACCTGTATCAGGAACATTTGCAAAAAAAAATACCTTCAGGACCATTTGTAGGTACCTAATGATCGTCAGATTAGACATGAGATGCGCATATTGCTAAAATCCTTCTAATGAAAATAAACTTAACAGCAGCTGCTGTCTTTGTACGTCAGTTAGAAATGTTGCACCATCAGATTGTTGAAAAATAAGGCTGATGAAAACGTAGACTAACGTGCATCCTTTGTATTTTATAATGTATAGGTACTGTTCAATTAGTTACGTGATGTTATTTACAGCTCGAATGTTGCAATGATTTCTATTTACTTTTTATGATAATATTTAAATTTTGAGAGAAAATATTCTGTTAAAAACATATTAATTTTTTGCAACTAAAATTATCGCAAATGATTGAAATTAAATTCTCAAATGAGATACATTTAATCAAACAAAAGCAAAGTTTTTTTACAGGAGCATAAAGCGACAGCTTTCTCGTGTCAATAGAATGAAATAACGCTAATAATATCCATTCTGTTAAGGGCTGATTAGTGATTTTTCAATCCTTGGTAAAAACTTATTCGTCGAATAATGTATAAAACTTCCATTTTAAAAACGTATTCTAATAATTGCCCGGATTTGACAGTTTACGTGACATTTTAATATCATCGTGTAATACTTTATTGGACGGATAAGTTTTATCCAAGCATTGAAAAATCGTCCCTTAGTGTAGTAACATATGTTTAAATCGAGACTTTTTTTTTCCTTATCTAAATCATTTTTTCCACATATTGAGAAAACGCATCAGCATCCATTACCAATCATTTCTTCTTGTTTATTTGTTTATTGAATTATAATCTGCATAAGCCAGACAACAACCGTACAAGTCATAGCCTCTTATTTTTTATATCATAATCAGTCGCCGTTCAACAATGTTCGAAACAGACTCTCAAGTACACTCAGCAGCAGCTTAGAAGGGGAAAAGTTTCGATAGTTATAAAATCATCCCATCTTAAATACTAAACGTGCACCCTTCAATAGACTGGCCAATCCTTTGCCTGATTAAGCGTCAAATGATTTTCCGATCATTAATACCGTGAGGTTCATCAAAACAATGCACAAAATTCTAATTGTACACTGAACAACTCTTAACACTTTTTTTATTAGTAGGTACTATGGTTGATTTGAAAAAAAATGAACAATTTAAAATTAATTACTAAAAATCTAAAATCTGCGCATTCAATTAAATAATTCAGTTAAACTTAAAAGGGTTTAACGTATAACTAAAATCGTTAAAAATAAATTGCAATATTATCTTCCTACTAAATAAACGCGGTATAATATGTTCTAGACGTAACGGGGCGCTTGTTAAACTATTAGTTAACTAATTTAATAGTGGCATTTAGAGCTAATCGATTTCTCTACTAACTGCAGCGCTCTGGGTATTATTAAAGTATTCTCTTGGGAATCAATTTCGTATAGGAGGTAGCAACGTTGACAAGAGAGAATTTTAGTATAGTTGGTTCTTTGATATGCTGTTCCTCTTGCTATTTCGGTTATAGTCCGGGCTGTCTGGCTGACCGCAGTGGTTGCGTTTATTAGTGCGCATCTTATCTGCACAGGAAAATATCCTTAATTTAAAGTCATTTTTTAACGCGTAATTTTTAATCTTTTGCCTTTAGATAGATCCATCAGACATAATTTTTTTATTGCAAGACGTTTGTTTCGTTGTTAAATAGGTGCCAGACGCAATTTTTATTTCAAAATAATTAAAATATCATCGAAATAAGTGAAATTCCATCAACATGAGTCCCCGTGAAGGATAAGTAATCACTGTGTTACTTATACTATATACAGGGTTACTTGTAAAACACCAGCAACCTCGCAGGACAAGATAGCTAATATCATAAGTAACAACATTTGTTCTACGACTTTTGATAATTTGTAAGATTTTATTTTCATACAAAAATAAATATTCATTTAATTTTCCGTTTGAATATTATAAACTCTACGCGCATCCTAAAAATTACGTAAACAAGAAGCGAACGATAGGGGGAAGGGGGCGTCGCGTCGTCCTTTCGATAATGAATAGAACATAGACTTACAAATGTTAGGAGAGTACAATAAAAGCTTAAAAAATCATTTAAAAATAATTTATTGCGTTATGCCAAAAGTCGTAGAACAAATGTTGTTACTTATGATGTTACAGGTAAATTAGCTTGGAGAAATTTTTGCGTTTGTAGTAGTGTATGGTCAGCAAATAAAATAAAACAACATTTTATTTTTAGTTTTTATTTTATATATATAAGGGATTTTAAATTAAACTATATGTGTTTCTCCTCTGAAAAAGATGAGACTTTATTTTAATATTTGCACATTTAACATACGTATAACTTTTACATTAACAATGTTACTAAAATGAAAAATTTACTAACCTGAAAAAGAAACGACATTTAAAGTTTAATTCTTTAGTTTGAGAAGTCAAAGGCTTGCCTCGACCATGTTTTAACACTGGAGCCATTTTGAATTAACAATATAAAGTTACAACACTTACACACAAATTAAACACTTCAACAAATATTATAACAATACAAATAATAACAACAATCAACAAATACAAAATTTTACAATGGAGATATTGACACAAAATTTTGAGTCATTTGTAACAGGATGGCGGTTCTAAAGGGTTCCAAATGATCGCCATTCCGCCGAAAATCTGCAAATTTTTTTTTTCGCCGAACCATTTGTACCACCCTAAATTTTTTTTTCAACAACTCCTGAATGATTATAAATAGAAGTGTGATAATGCCATACCTGTGGGAGGTGGCGAATGTGTATAAGATTTTTTTTTATTGTAAGATTTTATTCGTATTTTGAACGATTAGTAACAGTATGGCACTAATTTTTCCTGTAAGTTTGAGGTTCATCGAATATAAATACAAAATTTCAAAGATCTAGGTGGTGGAAATCTTCACTTATATAAATTAATACTAAATTAATTTTTCAAGTATGGCAGCACTTTTTCCCCCTACTAGAAGTATGGTAAATATAATAATGGTCACATTTTATCAAATACTCTCCAAAAATCCAAATGCAATACTGGTACAAAAAGTTTGGCGAAAAAAAAAATTTTTGCAGATTTTCGGAATCGTCCGAAAAGTATGGCATGGCGATTTTCGTAAATAGCTGCACGACGATGGTTACCTGTGCAAAAGTTAGACTGGTACAAATGGTTGAATTGTTTTTTTTTAAATCAACACATTCGCGTCGGTATGGCGGGCTGTAAGTCACACCGGAAAAGTATGGCATGACACTACCGCCTACTTCTTTTTTATGGGCTATCGGTAAATTCTAAAATTTTTGTGTTACAAATCGTTTGACTTTCGCTATTTTTCCGACGAGTTCGACTAACGCCCACGCGACTAAACCGCCGGTACCAGTGTTCACACCATCGTTTTTCTTTTTGTCATTGCGTACTAAGACCCCTGTAGAACCGCCATCCTGTTACAAATGACTCGAAATTTTGTGTCAATATCTCCCGGTCTATACGTAATAATTATAATTTTTGAATGAAATGTGTGCTTTATGTTCTAACGGTACCAAACGACTGCACGTGGCACCTGCGGACAGCGTAAACTGGTTTATTCTGGTTTTGTGCGTGTTTCCACTTTCCACTATCAAGTGACGATTTATTTATTTGTTTTGTTTCGTAATTATTATGGTCAAATATTAATTATGAAACAAATTATTATGGACACGATATTTTATTGTTTCACGGTAGTCGCCTTGTCGTTTGCTCAAGGACGTGAAATTGAATGATATTTTTTTTTATAAAGTCAAAACCATTTTCTTTCAAATAAAAACTTGTTTTTATTGAAAACAAAAGTGTTGCTAGGAATAAGTATAAAATTAAATAGTAATGTTAGGATATCGAAACATTTTTGTATAGGCCAGAACGATATAGTGGAAACGCGCTCTAAGATCTGAGTAATATACACACCACTACATATGCAAAAATTTCTCCAAGCTAATTTACCTGTAGCTATCTTGTCCTGCGAGGTTGCTGGTGTTTTACAAGTAACCCTGTATATAATATTCATTTTACTATTTACAATTTTTTGCAACAATCTACCATGGTGCCTCCTTTTCCCAACGAACCTCAAATAGGACGTTAAATGTAAACTTGATAAAAACCAAATACATATCATCAAATTCATATTAATACCCAAAAGTGTAATAAATATGAAAGCATCTATTAAAAATATTAGTTTATTAATTATTTAATATAAGTATTAAAAAAGGATAATACATATAATATAAGTAATAAAGTTATTAGTTACTTATCTTTTAAGCGGACTCATGTTGATGTAATTTCACTTATTTCGATGACATTTTAATTATTTTAAATAAAAAATTGCGTATGGCACCCATTTAACAACGAATAAAACGTCTTGCAATAAAAAAATTATGTCTGATGGATCTATCTAAAGGCAAAAGATTAAAAATTACGCGTTAAAAAATGACTAAAGTTAAGTATATCTTCCTGTGCAGATAAGATGCGCACTAATAAATGCAACCACTACCGCCAGTCAGACAGCCCGGACTCTAACCGAAATAGCAAGAGAAACAGCATATCAAAAACCCAACTATACTAAAATGACTTTTTTTAAAACGTTGGTAGCTCCCGTACCAATTGCTTCGTTGTCATACCAGTGTTTTATTTTTGACGTGACAACGTCTTATAATTCGATAGAGCCGGCTGCACGCACGAAAAAACATGACTCATGCGGCGTTACCTCGCTCTGAGGCGTTCCGTAAGGCCTTGAAGTGCAAGCGAGAGCGCGGAACGAGCGACAAAGAAGCACAATCGGACGTTGTCACGTTCAACTATCGTCAGTAAACCGACTTTACAGACAACCAATTTTTTTAAACTAATTTTGTATAAAATCATCTTTAAACTAATTAATTCGATAGACCAAAGTTTATGGTTTGGTTAACTGAGGTATTATAAATATGCGTTTTTTTATTTTATTTTTTCGTCAGAACAGATCTATTTTATCGCATGATTTATATTTCATGTCTGGAGATAGTTACGGAATGAAATAGGCTACTTTTTACGGGGGTCAAGCATCTAATTCCCATGGGAATTTCCTTTGACCACGCAGGAATAGCCAAGTGCGAACCGCTAGTATACCACAAATTTTTTAATCAATTTAGATACCTGGATTAAGTTCACCATACGTAGAATCACCATATGCGTTGATTAGCGCTTGAAAACCTTTAGTGAATTTATTAGTGCGATGAAATGTAGGCGGCTCTTCTTGAGTCTCAGCTACAGATATAAAGGATGACACATTACTCTCCATTTCTTCCTGCAATATATTTTATCAATTATATTATATTATGTAAAAATGTGCAAATAGCTTATAAGCGCTCCAAGTGGCACGTCAAAATCTGGCTAATTTGCCACAATTTACTTCAGTTGAATTATGCCTCATGCTTTGACAACTAATCGTGTGCGCATTAGTGTGCCGTTTTTGAAGATAGAAAGTTGTGTTGGTAGCCCTTTTCCATCTCTTTATTTATAATATCATTGTGTTATAAGATAACTTTTTAAATCAAGTATGTTGAACATTAAAGCATATAAATGCTTAGTACTCTTATATTTTACGTATTGGGCACCCTCGCATTGGGCAGGCTGCCCGACAAAAGAGCGTTGCTACGGTGCTAGCATATTTTATTGGTGTGTGATTGGGAGTCAAAACATCGAGTCTGTTCTAAAATTTCAAATAATTACTAGTTTGAAAAGAGTATTTCAATGACAAAATATATCCACAATTCACATTTATATACCTTCAAGAGTTTCTACATAACGAGTGGACAACACAATTGAATTATGAGAAACACTCGTCCCGTCTCCGAGAAATTTACCTTGTTCGAAGAAATCATATAGTTCCACTTGTAGTTTATAGGTACTCACGTAAACGCAAGCAGATAAAACTTATTCCATGCAAATGATATTGGGTTTCCTTCATTCGCTTTCAAGTATAATGAGTATCACAAAATATTTTTATTCTGATGCGATAAAGTTCAATCAAATTAAAACTTTCAAGCGTAGGAAGGTACTCCGGTTACATTTGTTAAGGAGCAATATTTATTTGTAAACTAAACAGTTTTTCCTGCATATGTCTCATGAGGATTATTCTCAGATAACTAGAATCCAACTTCAAAACACGGCTATGTTACTTGCGTACTTTTAATAAGGTGGATCAGTCATGCGTTAACTAATATAGGGAGCAATAAGCGTATAGGTGAGTTTGATCCTTATTATGAGAATACGAGCGATGTTGCTGCTAATTGGAAATTTTAAATGAGCTTTTACAATATTTCCATATTTTACAACTTAACTTTTAGAATTTGAACTACGCGATTGCGTCTATAATTTGTTGCTGAATTTAAGACTTGTTTTGAGCATGTAAAATTCTCTTGTCGTGATTTAGGTACCTACTTATAGCTCTCTCACAACCATTGTGCCTCGATATTCTTACAATTAATTGAAACACAACCAAGCTAATCTCGCTTACTAAGTGTCACAATAACTACCAATATGACTAGGTGTATAATTTGATATGCTTTAAAGCGATACATTCAGTTAAATCACAGTACATATCAATGATATTCAATCTATTTTACAGCGGTTTTTGGTAACAAGCAAATCATCAACACAACAATTCTTACTATAATCGTATAGGTAGTGAGTAAATAAAATTACCGTGAACGCAAAATTACTAAGAAAAAAGCAACATTAAAATAATACCGAGCACGTTTCCAACATCTCTCGTATGCCAGGCAGATCCATATCGGGAACCCAACATTGACCGATGAGACACTTTCTAGTTATATCGAGGGAAAACATATTCATAGTGTGATAGATCGCTTTGGATTTTTTTATTTGGCACAACCACGCCTGCCATTGTCTAGCGACCGTGCGCAAGGCTTTGCATCTGTGATATTTCGTTTTCTTTATTACCTGCAATTATTTTTAATACACATATTATTGCTATAGGATAATTGTTTTCGGGTGGAACGCTGTTGAATCTGAAAAAATAATAAGAGGATCTATAAGTCGGAAAAATGCGTGTTGTTAGTGAAAAGTGTTTGTGCTAATCTTCCATGGCTGACTTTATATTATATGACGTGACAAAGTGTATATCATCATTTTTTTCGGTGAATTATAATTTAATCGATAGCATTTCAGTATTAAAGTAAAAATTAAGTTCCGTCGCTAAAAACATAATATATGAAGCCATAAAATCCATATCCATCGAAACATCTATAATATAAAAATGAATCGCAAAATGTGTTGGTAAGCGCATAACTCGAGAACGGCTGAACCGATTTCGATAATTCTTTTTTTATTATATTCCTTGAAGTACGAGGATGGTTCTTATGGAGAGAAAACGTAAACATGTACCACGGGCGAAGCCGGGGCGGACCGCTAGTGTTTTAATAAAAACAAGCATAATCTTATTTTGTTTACAAATGTATTTCACTTTGTGTTAAAATAAATAGGCACCTCGCAACACGGCAAAATTGTAACCGCTACCAAATAAACTCCATTTGAAATTACAAATAAAATAGTGATGGAAACCACGTTTTCACAAATAACCGCTAAAATACAAAAATACCTATTGAATATGTTTTCCTCGCCACATTGTGTATTTGTATTTATGCGTGCGTTAAGGGTGTTGAGTGGAAATATCAATATTTATTGAATATCACCATACAATTAAAAATATTCCACGTCGACAAATATTAGGGCTCTATTTCAATGGGATATTATTCTCTTTACAAATACGCTACAGGCTACAAATACGAAATGCCAATTAAGTATAAAAACATTATTTGGCCAATGAATTTATATCAATCAACATCATATACATATACAGCCGTACAAATAAACGAGTTATAACATTTTATGAAAAGAATAAACTAAGAATAAGGAAAAATCATACAAATAAACACGTAATAAATGAAACCTAGTGTAACGTCGTAATAAGTATTCATACTAATGCTATTTCGTCCTTATTCCGGCTACCACCCTAGTATAAGTCTGACATAACCGAGTTATAAACCTATCTTTTAGTACATTCTGCTGTGTTTTACAAGTTTTTAGAAGCAATTTTCAATCTAAATTTGAGATATAATGAGAGTAGCAATGAAAGTATAAGAGAAGTAGAAAAAGTTGAGCAAATCAATAATTTCATTAAGTAATATTAAGTATTGAAATGGAAAACTTTGTATGAAATGTCAAAACATACGAAATTATGAAAAACCCTTTTGATATTAATTATAATGATTTATTTATTTACGGCATGCGCCAAACCATACATACATAAAACTTATTTCTAAACTTATCACAATAATATAAACTTTCGTTGAAAATATAAATCTTCTAAGCCTGGAGTTGTATGTTTTGAGTACCAGTTATTTGGCAACTCCCTATCTCAAGGTGGGTTTATCTTCTGTTCTCCAGATATTGGATAGCGTTCTCTTTCATTTGCTTGCATATTAAATGATATATTTAAATTATTTCCAATAAATATTTCAAAAATAAATAAACAGAACATCGTATGATGAAACTTCACAACAAATTCGACGAAGTCAAACGAGCGTCATAATGACAGCACCAAGGCATAACCGTAGACAATTTCAATGTTTTTCATAAATTTGTGAATGAATTGCTACGTTGCCGCTTCGCGCCTATTGCATAGCGTGAGCATAGTTACATCGACGTTATTCCAAATTTATTTGTAAGAAATTATGACATCCTTATTCTTTATTTATTCTAATCATATCTATTCATTGCATAAGGTTTGAATAAGCAAGTTTTTATTTGTACGGCTGATTGTGTTTATCATTTATAAATTATCATAATAAAAGGAAGAGTGTAATTTATATAATTTTTTTACGTATCATATAATATGCAAACATAACTATTCCTTTTACAATGGTCGATCTCAACAAAGACTAACCAACGGCACCAAGATTGTTTAGCATACGAAAATGTTAACACGCGCTATTCAGAGCATCTCACGCTTGAATGGAACGGAAGATAGATCAAGGACAGCTTAACGTGAACTCCAAAGTGTAACATCCACAACTTCACGACTACTGCTAAGAATTCTTACAAATAATTATTTTTACCTACGAGTTCTTCTGACCCACTTTTTAGCTTAATATATAGATCATCATTTCTAGCAGTTTTATAACTTACGCACCTTCTCTAAATCCCCAATCCTGACATCTAGTTTGTATAACATATCCAGTCTCTCATCCAGAGTTTCTGGACATGGGTAGATGTTGACTCTGAACCCGCTACAGACCTTTTCCATCCTTGCGTTCAATGCTTCCCCTTGAAATATAGCCAGGAATGCAACTTTGCGGATCTCTTGTCCCTTTTGAAGAATATACGATATACATGGTTACGTTTCATTCATTAAATGTAAAGTCAATGTGAAACAAAACTACCCATAATTCCATTTTGTACCAATATTGTTACAAATGAACTAAACTAAAGTTACGTTTTTCGACGTAATAAAAGGCCTAGCGTTGTCGATAGGCTTATGCTATACTATATAGTATAGTATATAATATAGTATATAATATAATATATATATAATATATAATAGTATAGTATATAATAGTGCCGATCCATTTTTGTTGCCGTGCAAATTTTCAATTACATAAGCCCACGGACGTTCTGTATATTAGTGATGGATTTAATTAATCACAAAATTCAAAAACATTTTGTTCCCGGTGAAATCTTATGACTGCACAATCCGTAATCCGGTGCATTAAAATAATGGACAAAAGCTTTCAAATTCGAGGCGAAATCCCATCATTGGCAGACTATCCCTCAATATTTTTATACACGAGTCAGAGCACAGGTCGGAGTATAAGCCTGTTCGATTGGTCGGACACGTACAAAGCCATTTAAGCCTTGCTAGTACACAACTTACAGTTTGCGGATCGTGCAGGATAGCGTCCTCGGGCGCTTGACGGTAATATATGTTACCGCGCGAGACTCTCCAGAGCATGATTTCGAAAGGAAAACATCTGCTTCTCCGCACGACCCCACACATCACGGTCAATCGACCGGAGAGGACCGCGTCGCCGGCTGCCGCTCTGGTGAATGATACTCGATCTTAGAATAAATCTGTTCAACTATTTTATACTTTAAAATATCCCGAGTCGCACATCTGAACGCTGCCTTATATTTTCCATAGCTATCTTACTTGGGTATAAGGCTTTCCAATAAAGCAGTTTTACCATGCATTTTTATGGTTCCTCTAAGCAATACTATCACATTATGATACCTTTGATTTGTTGATTCGCAGAATTGATTAGAGCGTCATAAAGGTCAAAGAAAATTCATTAAAAGTTAGATATTCTGACATAGGTATTCATTATTATTGTCACTATTTTTGTCGTCTACATTGTCCTACATTGTTGTTGAAAATGATATCGGCGGACAATAATTACCCACAGTCGTATGTATGTAAACAAATTTCCCAGCATTAGATACGATACCGAATCCTATAGATTCAATCGCGCATTGTTTAGGACAATTTTTAAATCGATACTATCTATCGGCAAATACAACAGTCCTAGTCAGTCCAACCGCGTACGGCGTAAACTGACTGGGAATAAGAGGTCATAATACGGCCCCTGAGCGTTTTTCCATATCAAAGTTTTTACTGACCAAAACAGAAACATAACCTATTGAAAATTTATAATAATATGTCGAATGGTATTTTCTTTATTCTGATGTAGGTAAATCTGTAATCGTAATCGGTTTCTAAACAATCATCATCTCCGAAGGACAATTTTAATCTTTGATTTCATGGCATATGTATCGGAACAAAGTCACAACTTTCTAAATTGTATCTTCGTCTATAGTCGTCGTCGTCGTCTTCTTCGAAATACCTACAGCATAATGTAGGAGAAAAAACTCACTTTCCAAACAAGGACTCGGTTGTTAGCTCCGCATCACCCAATAAGTTTCCGATATGGCTCAAAACGTAGTACATTTCAGTCAACTCCATATAGTTCTTCAAGAGACTAACTTGATTGTCGGACATATCTTGCACCTCACCTTCCCATTTTTCTAGCAAGTTCTGGAACATTTATTTTCAATAAAATATAACGATCATCATTGAAGTCCCGTGTCCCCAAATGGGGTAAGGGGCAGATGCATTATGCACACATCTGTTTCACTGATCGATTTGCTTTAGGAACATGTAGGTGATCAGCCTTCTGTGTCCTGCCAGACCGAGACATTTTTTTTCACAGGGAATCGAACCCAGGACCTTTCGGTTCTACGCTCAAGCGTTAACCACTGTACCAAAGAGGCGGACATCCGGCTTCGGGATATACTATCAAAAGTAATATAAATTTTTATCAATACGCAATATTAATTAAAAAATGCACAGTGCCTTAAAGCCATAAAAAGCCTTAAGCTCACCATGTACGACCATTTCGATTACTCATTTTCCAAACGAGAAATACGCGCTTAGTGTTCTTAAAACATTGATACAGCTTCAATTTTACTATTCATTATTAATTTAATTTTACAAGTATTTTTGTTTCAGTGAAATATTTTACTATAGGATTCAAAGATAAAATATTCCATAACATTGAGATCGGGAAACCTCATGGAATCAGTAATTATTAATTAATGTTTATAGAATAAAATACCACTACTAAAAACTAAAAATAATTCAGAACAACACAAAGACGAAAGTCACATGCGCGCTTTAAAATGCCATTTAATCATTCGAACTGTATCTAACAAATCTCAAAGCTATATATAATATCCACGTCTAATCAGTGTACCTCCAACGACTTCATTTCATTGAGAGGCAAAGCTTTAGGCTCCCTCTCTATATCCGGTATATTTATCTCATCTTTGAGCATTTCGCCTTCCATATACATTAGTTTTCGTTCCATCTCGACGCATCTACACAGTTCCATTATATAAGATCGATTAAAGGGCTTCACGTCCGGAGTCATCTGAAATTATTGAGAATATTGAAACTGTAAGCTAAAAGCGCTCTGACTTCAATATCAGCGTATCGAAACGTTCTGTATTAGATATTTTAATTGAATTCCTTCAGGTGTACTTCAAATAGTTACGTTTTAATAAATACATGTTAATTATTATTTTCAGATCGATTCGTCGTATGCATACATCATGGTAGGTACGACAAATCGGTAACGAAAAATGTAAATAAAAACATTATCAATAATACCCAATGTTTGAACAAATTCAATATAATGGATAAGATTAATATAGAAATAAAGGGTAATGAAATCATAGCTATTGAGACCAACTCAAACCCTCAGACATGGAGGGTCAGTCGTAACATCATGCATCAAAGTCCTATAGCATTATTTACCGTGTCACCGATTCAACGTAGCTCATGTGCCCCCAGCTTTACCTTCTTTTTTCTATTAAACCTTCGTGACTATGGCCCATTGAACAATCACAGACGTGTGCAATGTCCGAATAGTTGACTTTATAAACGCAATCGGTACAGCCATGTACGGCGAGGCACGTCTATTGTATGCAGTTGCAATTATGCAGTGCGTCGCTCTGCACTTACCTTTTAACACGTTTTCCAATAGGACAATACTATTACTTTTTGCTCAAGATGTTGTAGTGTCGTTATATAGTAAACAATATTCCTCTAAGCTGGGATTTTTATTTTTTATATCCTGTATATACTTCAGAAGGTGGTCCGTGATTTTTAAGTTATATGTTTCATTTTATAATACTCGCAAATTAAACAATATCAAAATAATTTTATTTTTTTATTTAACTTACTTAGATAATTGAAAAATAGTTAATACTTATTTAACGAAAGAACATTACGTGCAATTAATTAATCTTACAAAAGTATGGAAAATTACTATAAAATGACGTCCAAGCGAGCATATAACACTAGGAAAAAGCATACATTAAGAGATTATTTTATGTGACTTCATTTGCTAAATATGAGAGATCTTAATGCATATTTGATAATCTTCCACACCGTAATTCCTAAATCGATTTGGATTATATATCCAAAGTAGACAAACACCGGCATACATTTAATCGTAGCGGCAAAAACGTCGTAGCAACGCCGAAAATGCCTGTGCTATTTTGTATCCTTCATTTTTCAATCAAAGAAAAACTCTACTCAAAATAAGCGCAAAATTCAACACAATATTGATGTTACGTCGTACATCGTCGTTTTATAGAAATATAACTTTTAATAAAAAAAGAAATATCAAACACAAAGTTTCTGCCAAAATTGATCTTCCCGCCCATGGCCATATTACGAACTTTGGTTCGAAATGATACCAAATGTAATATTCTAATGACCTGATTACCTGATACAAACTAAATAATAAATAACCTAAATGTGATTTTGAACAAAAACATAATTATCGTCGACCATACAAAAATTTATCGTGACGACATAATGTGAACCGACCCTTAGTAATATCCGGGATTACCATAATGGATTTTAATCTGAAACCAACGGTAACTCGAAGCTGGGGAGAGCTGGTACCAAATAAAGATAAGCTAGACTAAACAAATTGCAAAATTTCGCCGTGTTATTATTAAACTGCACATCGTTATAAAACAGTATGCATTATTTCGTACAGAAATATTGAATACGTATTTTTGTTTTAAAATAAATAAACTTGACTAGCACGGAGTGCATAACTGCTATCGGCTACAGTAACGTACAAATAATAATTATTCTACCCACATTTACGTACACATTTTGTTTCGATCTGGTTAGTGCATGATTTGTAATAAGTTATTGTATGAAATGTTATAAGTCTTATTAAACTTGTATTAGTAAAGAATTTAATTTGGAACACAAAACGATTTAATCATAAATAAATCAATTTTATTTTTTTGAAGCATACTGAGATGAATTTGTTTTCAAATTGTATAGTTGTGTAGTAGTCGTCGCGAATTTTTTTTTTTTTTTGCTAGTTGTGGTTTCAAGACTCATAATAAATATTATTATGTAGATAACAAAAGCAATATCCACGAATGAACATCATTAGTGTATGTTTTATTAATGTTATTAATAAAATAATTGGCTGTAACTAGTAAAAAATGTAGAGATAAACTACGATAACATGGCGCGCCCCTCCAAAATTCGAAACGTTTGAAAGTATTTGTGAAAGTATTTACAATGCACCACCAAGATTCACAACGCATGTGTGCGTAATGAGACGGCCGTCAAACAAAAACAAATCCACGGATTTGTTGCTCGACTAGTCACGCTCTAATCGCTCATTATTATTAGTAATGGCGCTGCACTGACGTATTCTATGAAAACGACACGTGCGTTGTCTTGGGCGCTCGGCAACTTATGATTAGTTGACCAACAGATCTGGTAATAAGTGAGATATTACGAGTACTGTACGAGTAAAGACGAATACGTACAACTACATACAAACTCCTTCGTAAGGATGTCACTACACACATTGAAACAGTAATTTGGAGGGGCGCGCCATGTTATCGTAGTTTATCTCTAACAATGTTTTAATATCATGTAATATAATTCAAGGTCATCAAATGTTATCTCAGTGATGTATTTGCTAGAAATCATCATCATTAAAATGGATATGTCTAATATTTTCTAATTACATCTTTTGTTAATAATGTCATAGGTAGATAATTGATAAAAAAAAACTGTTTTAATGTAATCTCCAAAAAAGAAATTTTTCTGTATAAATCATTAAAAAAGACGTTTTATAATATATATAACTATGTATAAGGCATTAAGAAAGACAAATTGCATTGTTATTTTGTAAGATTTTTACTGTATGTGTACAAAAAGTTTTAATAAATAAAGTTTAAAGTTTAAAAAAAAAAAAAAAAAAAAAAAAAATTTTCAGTTCCAACAATTTCTAATCTGGAATAGTATATAGGTCTTCGATGGATAAAAAGATAGAAATTATGCATTTTTGATAATAGATAATTATTAAAATATACGCATTAAATAATACGTTTATAAACAGAATCCTCACAGCACAGGAAAGCTATTTGATTCCAACTAAAGACACATCCTCGAACAGTACGCGACGCTATTTGCAAAAACATTTAATAACAAAGAAAAGACGAGTTCAAAAGTCGCCAAGAATCTTGTGTAACTGGATAGCGGAGAAAATTGCTTATTTCTTAAATATCTCGTTAAGAATGCATCAAATGTCTTCAAGGGTAATTTTAAAACTTACAGACATACAATCCTTTATCTGGGGGACTTTTGTTCTGATAATGAGAGGTAAAACAATGTTTTTTTATGTTAATTAATGCCGAATTGCGTTTATATTTAGGTTTTCATTTCAGAGCTTATGCGATAATTCAGTTTATCAACTGCTTATGTACTTTAAATATTTAAACCAGTTTTTCAATTTGATGCATGAATAAACTGATATGTTAAAGCAAGGCTAATCAACTTATTGTGTTGAATCGTAACGCTGCGATACGGACAGAAAAGAGCTTATACTACACAGTTAAAAATAAATTATAATAATATATTGTGTAGATAAATTGTATTTATTCTACAAATATACCTACAAGGTACTAAGCTTAACATAGCACTAACAAAAATACTAATTGTATGTCAATTAGTATTAAGTATACAGTATAATGTTCACGACTATTTATTTTCAAAATAAAATGAATGTTTCCTTTACTTTACTAACTAAAACACAGTGTATTACTAAAACAGTACAGTATAAAATAAGGTTCAACGCAGATGACAAAAATCACCGGTAAAATAGTATCGAAAGCTGTGCACGTATAATATTTATGGTAAATTATAAATAATGGATATTATCAGCTTAACCTATTACGCGTCCGGCGCACAGCCGGCACCGATCCCGATAGTGTCAAGGGAGTTCACGAAATCTAGCTTTTTTATGACTACCGAGTTTGAAAATTTTATTTACCCTATTGTTCTATAATTATATGCCATGTATGATATATTTTTGGAAAGAGGAAGAAACTAGTTATAGCATAAAAATGTAATCATGACGATATATTTTTTCTATAAAATTATAAAAAATTGATTTTCTTTTGTTTTAATTTTAATTGCTTACATACTAACACTTACATGATAATGCTGAGTCATCAAATGATCATATTCACGTTTTCATATCACTACACGATTGCCAAATACATTCACTTATATTTTCACACATTTAACACAACGTATTTCACTATGAATAATAACAAATCTCCATTATTCACAAACAAGAAAAAAAGCGCCATTTTGCGTCTTCCGCACTGAAAAGTTGAGACACTTTTTCACTGAGTATTCTTCAAATATCCCTAAAACCAATATCATAAACGTATTCTACGTAAAATTTCCAGTAATATACGGCTCAATTATCACTCATCTAATTATTCCTCTCGGCATAATTCACAATCCAAATATTCGTTGAACAAGACAAACGACACAAACTATGGCCGATGACGCAACTCAATCAATGATTCACTTTTTTTTTTTATTTTGTGGTTTTAGTCTGTATTTCCTGTCTCGGAGTCGTGTCGATTCGAATCATAAATGTATAAGGCATAGAGAAATATTTTTTATACTGGAAACATTCACTTGTAAGTCTCTACTGATGACCTTCAATGTCACGGGCCGCGTTACGCACAGCGTTTGTGCGCAGGACGCTACAGTACCATTTTAGTTACGCACAACCGCTGTGCGTAGGACGCGTCACGGGTTAACTTGGACATTTTCATCACCCTGACAAAATAATCTAAAATCAATAACATCAACCAATCAGGTTTATTAATTAATAGTTGCTGTCTGGCGTTGATTGTGCCTAACGTTGTTATGTTTAATTGTATATCAAAGAATTAAACACATTCCGTTAACAACTATTAATTTGTGTGTATCATGTTTAAAATATTCATATTAATTTGAACAAGAATAGTTTTCAAAGAGCGGCTTTAATGTGTACCAATCTAATTATCTATATTTATTATGTGCAGAATTAATTGACACTCCTCTTTCATAATCAATATCAAACATAATATAAAATAACGAAGCATCATTTCCAAAAATAATGAAGACTAAGAAATGAATTTCTTAGAAAATGTATAGAGTCGTTCTAATAAATATGTAATAATATTGACATATTGGTATGGTATCTAATGATTTCTGAGTATTCGTAACGCCTCCTTGAACGCGTCTTGTTAAATCTATTCAGAGTTCTTCTGGTTATCTCTTTCACAATGAACCATTGTTGGGACAATAATTTAGACGGTTTCATTATAAGATATTTATAATGCTTTATATTTATTTCACAATAAATAACAAATAGTTTTAGAAGTTGAACTTTCTTACCAATTAATTGACCAACCCAACACTTAGACAAAATATCTTTTCTATCTTTTTAGGACAGTGCTAGTCGTCCGCTAAACGGATGAATAAAATAAATTAGTCGTCCGATTACCGGATGAATAAAATAATTTAATCGTCCGATAACATCTATTTATCTATATAGTTAGGTTATCGGGGTTTCTTTAGAGAACTGCCGCACGTATTATAGGTTTTTTGTGGGGGGAGGAGAGGGGGGAGGAGGGCACACGTAGGTATTTGATTTTTTTTTTGCGCGTCGACGGAGCCCCGCTTCGCGGGGCTCCTATTTCTGTGTAGTTTTTTTTTTAAGAAACCTAACCTAACGGCTAACCTAACCTAAACTTGATTTTTTTTTGCGCGTCGACGGTACCCCGCTTCGCGGGGCTCCTATTTCTGTGTAGTTTTTTTTTTAAGAAACCTAACCTAACCTAAACTTGATTTTTTTTTGCGCGTCGACGGAGCCCCGCTTCGCGGGGCTCCTATTTCTGTGTAGTTTTTTTTTTAAGAAACCTAACCTAACCTAACCTAACGGCTAACCTAACCTAAACTTGATTTTTTTTTGCGCGTCGACGGAGCCCCGCTTCGCGGGGCCTATTTCTGTGTAGTTTTTTTTTTAAGAAACCTAACCTAACCTAACCTAAAGGCTAACCTAACCTAAACCTAACCTAACGAATTGAGGGCGAATATCTCGGCCATTTTTGATTTTAGAGAAAAGTTGTTCCTATAAAACATGCTTATATTAGCGTAATCTTTACGATAAAACAATAATAAATAGGTGTTATAATGACACCAACTCCATCAAAAATTTCTAAGTCCTGCGCCCACTTTGCCTTAGTCCAACCCAACTAGCTTTAGTGTTAAAAGGTTATCTAGTAATCCGAATAATCGGACGATTAAATTATTTTATTCATCCGGTAATCGGACGATTAAATTATTTTATTCATCCGGTAATCGGACGACTAATTTATTTTATTCATCCGTTTAGCGGACGACTAGACACTTCGATCTTTTTAATGATGTATAGACGATATCCTGACTGGCTGCGGTGACCAATTTCGATTATGAACTACACATCAAAAATCAATAATAATCTTTTACTTTCTAACTTACATCCAAAAACTGTACATTGCCGGATTCTCCCAGCCTGGATAGAATTTCGAATGCGGTTTCTGGCTGCAGAAATATTTCGCAAAATGACATCGGATCGCTTCTTAACATGCACCCCATTCTTTAAAAGTAGAATACATATTCTATAGCAGATATTATAGAAAGAAATGGATTTCAAACTCACTTAATTTATACAAACCTGCATAAATATATTAATTATTCTGTTATATAAATTAATTGACACTCGTATGCTTCCACGAAAATTCTGACATTAACATATTCTTCTTTTTTAGGCAAATTAAATCAAATTTCCGAAAGAGTATTTATGTATATTTATATTTACTAGATGGAGAAGAGATAGTGTAAGAGAAAGAGAGAGAACATTTTTAATAGATTCATAACTGAATTTTTTAAATTGTAACAATTATAATATGTAGTATGTCAAGAAGCTAATAAACATCATAAAGGAACTTTAAATTAACTTGCACAACATTACCAATCAGTAGGTATAACAAAACAAGAAACTCCGCTTCCCAATGAAGGACGCAACGAACGAAAATTGAATCTTATTTAAATGCAACCGATAGAAGATTAACTATCAACTCAATTTATATCGCTTATACTTCAAAGCTACTAGATACTCGTACTAACTCGATTAAAGTCAGGTACTTCGTTTAATTAAAGTGTAGTGCGCTGTAACTAGTTTTTTGTATCGTTAGTGGTAAATCAACAAGCCCTCGTTGAAACGAGTTCGATTTCCCTTCTGAACGTACCTTCTTGTGTTATTCTTCAGGTCCCAGGGGTCCGCAACGGAATAATTTACTGTTTCCAACTAACTTAGAGTTGGCCCGTATCCCTAGAGCTACCGTAGTTTGTTTTATCCTCACGCGCGATACTCAATTAAATGCGTTTAAATACCCCCACACCTTTACGAAATACATACATGTCTGTGGCGACCCTTTTTTATCATGTACTAGCGGTCCGCCCCGGCTTCGCCCGTGGTACATATTTACGTTTTCTCTACATAAGAACCATCCTCGTACTTTAAGGAATATAATAAAAAATAATTATCGAAATCGGTCCACCCGTTCACGCGTGATGCCGT
>CAJQZM010038717.1:0-20334 GCA_907164665.1 Colias nastes
GGGCTCGTCTTGGCAACATTTTACATGAAAATGTTTTTGGTGGGATAAAGTATTATAAAAAGGGGTTAATATTTTAATCTTACACTTGAAAGTTTATATTTGTTTTGAAAAATGATATCCATACTAATATTATAAATGCGAAAGTAACTCTGTCTATCTGTCTGTTACTCAATCACGCCTAAACTACTGAACCAATTTGCATGAAATTTGGTATGCAGATATTTTGATACCCGAGAAAGGACATAGGCTACCTTTTATTGCGAAATATGTACCACGGGCGAAGCCGGGGCGGACCACTAGTAGTTTATATTTAATAAATAAAGGTTCGGTACCATCACAAGTTGAATGGGTGACATTAGTTTTATTCAGTTGCTACAGGCTGCAGTATAATTTTTATTGATATTATTTTCCTGTTGCACTAGAGAGCTTGGTACCGTCGTCAGTATGGTCAATGGTGGATATTTTAATCAAGAGACTTATTTACATTTACTTACTAAAATACTACCACATTAATTACTGTAAGTGGAACCGAACTACACACAATTTTAAAAACTTAACGGTCGGTTTAGGATTTAAGACTTACAGTTAAGTGGTTTCAACCATCGTGATGCACCCTTTCTAACGCTCGTTTATTAGCTTCACCCTGTGGCTTCACCTGTATGTTTGTATGTAACGGTCATGTGTGTATGTACCTAACCGACTCCTTTAGACTCGTGATTTTTTAGTTTTTTAATTCTTCCGCCCGCGACTCCGTCCGCGCGGAAAAATTAAGAAAAAAAAATAAAGGTTTATTTTTTTTCTACGTATTTTTCCAGGATAAAAAGTATCCCATTTTTTGCCCAGGGTAATAAGGTATAATTATAGGTACCAAGTTTCATTGAAATCGAACCGTTAGTTTTCACGTGATGCCTGAACATACAGACAGACAGACAAAAATTTTTTTAATCACATTGGGTTTGGTATCGATCCAGTAACACCCCCTGCTATTTATTTTTTCAATATTTTCAATGTACGGAATTGACCCTTCTACAGATTTATTATATGTATATCTAGATTTATACCACCGATGAACATGAAAGATAAGACCATTAGGTAATATGTAGAATACTGCTGTTGCCCGCACCTTCGCTTGCGAGGAAAAGTTAAATTTTCATGGTACAAACTTTTATCCCCTATTTTATCCCCTTGGCTGTAGAATTGATCAAAATTCTTTCTAAACGGATGCCTACGTTCAGCATGCCAAATTTCATTGTGTTAGGGATACAAATCTATTTTTAGAAGCCTATTTCTGATTTTATATTTCCTTAGCAAGAAACGCGTTGCGTTTAAAAATAACCAAGCATAAGTTTGTCTATTTGAATGCGTTTAAAGCATACAGTCTTCAGATTTGACTTTATGAATAACGTTCCTTACTTTGCTTTTATTAGTTAAAACTTTAATTAACAGAATAATAATTATGTCACATGTGAAGTTAGCTATACGAGTGCGACCGTTTACAGAGAAGTATGTACGAGTACATAGATATGTGTTGTTTCATTGTTGAAGTATTCTATAATAACTACGATGTTGATGATTATTTCAGAATAAAAATATTATATATAATATGTTTTATATTGTAGTTAAGTTGTAGTTACTATTAAGTTTGCGTAGATAAAACATCAAATTAAGATGATATCTATATGTAATTGATGTAATTGAGGATTTCTTTAAAATTTAGTAGAAGGGGACAGGGAAGTAGGAACAAAGTAAACTTCAGGACATAAGTAAAAAATATATATTTAAATATTTAAATAGATTCTGACATGTTTTAGAGAATTAAAGTCAGAGAAAAGCAGAACGCCTGTCGTTAATGTTGTAGATGAAAATACGGTGACAATAACTAATATAAAAGTGAGTACGAAATGAATAATAATCTTCTAATATTTAAAGAATAATTAAGTAATTATTATCTATTAATCTGAAACGTAATTATTTATAAATCTAAATTCTAATCTTTAAAGAATAATTCATTATTATCTATTAATCTGAAATTGTTATATTTATTTATTTCTTAAGGTTAGTGTCTCCGGTGCTGGCGATAGTCGGGAGCGTATACGCTCATACAATGCAGATTATATTATATATGATAGCGTAATTCCAGGAACAAGTCCTCACGATGGATCACAGGAAAAAGTGAGAAGAAAGTCTTTACTTACTAGTGTTTATTTTAATTACAGTGGGTAGCTCGATAAAACTCCATCTTGAAGAAAGTGGCTTATCCTATAAAAAAGTATACTTCTATTTATTTCGTGGTCCTAATTCCTATAAAAAACTGCTATTTATTTTTGTCTTTACAACTAGAAAATAATATATAAATTATACATTCGCCATCTATGTTTATGTATGTTTGTAATCCATAGGTATTTTTATGTCAACAATGGTTGTTTAAAATTCATTTTTTTTGTCAATTATTTTAGGTATTCAACACGATTGGAAGGCAAGTGCTTGCAAGTGTCTCCAACGGGATTTCGGCTTGCGTTTTGGCGTATGGTCAGAGTGCAACGGGAAAGACTTATACCATGATGGGTACTGAGACCCAGCCGGGACTCATACCGAGACTGTGTATAGCGTTGGGTGAACAAAATATGGATATAACTGTGAGGTAGGTATATCTCTCTATTGTCTTAATTTATTTCTGTTGTAATTTTTATAAAAGAGATTTTGCCGTTCTTAGTTTGCAATAACCGACAAACATATTTCAAAATTTTAATGTTAATAATAATGAAGAAGAAGTTTAAAAAAATACTTATGGTATAGGTTAAAAAAAATCTTTCAAAGCAATGCTTAATGTGATTAATTTCCGATAAATGGGTGATTAATTTCCGATAAGGTGGGCCTTTAAATCGTCACTGAATAAAAAGAAAACAAATGATCGTTTTGGAAACTGAAACTGGAGACGTAATGTTGTGAGGAAAAATAGCTAACTCTACAAAATTATTTAAACGTTGAGTACTTATCTACAAATAAAGATGTGGACTATTCGAGTTGTATCGCGAAATTGAAAGCCGCTCAATTTCATAAAATGTTATTAGCAATTTTGTATGTAGGTAGTTGGTAATATTAAAAGATAGAAAGCAATTTGTGTCTATGCAACGTAAATAATACCAATGGAGGCACCTCACGCGATATGTAGATTTTCAAAATTGCTTCAGCGACACCTTTCTTGAAATGCAATTATAACTTTTTCCTTGGTTCATACAAAATAGAAGTCGAGTATACGGTCTATAAGAAATAGGTTCATTGTTTTCAAACAAATGTTCGTGACTTTAGCGCTTTCGTGAAAAAGTTTTTATATCTCTATCATCGGCACCTCAGTTATATTGTTGGTCGCATCCAATTTAGTGAGAATGGCTTTAAACATAAGAAACGCGTACCCAAGGCCGCAATAGCACGCAAACATTTCACCCTTCATGCTTTATAGCGTTATCTTTATCGATATCTCTCACTTATGTCCGTGCTTATGTGCTTTGTGCATTGATAACTCCAATATGCGTGTATTCGTTAGGTACCTACCACGTTTAAAGCAAATAGCGGCGGTTTATTTTTTTAAGTTTGCTGCAGGCTGCTATAACTAGTGAGCTCTTAACCATTTTAGAATTAAATTAATCAACAATATGCAATTTCCATTATCTTAACTCTCACAATTTCAAATCTCTGAATTCCTACGCTACCACAATAGTGATAATAATTATAATATAATCATGCTATACAAAGTAATTCCATTAGGTTACTTCCAGTGTTGACTGTTGACTATATAAAAATATCAAATATCTTAAAGTTTATTTTATCTAAACAAAACATAAAAGAATTCCTTATATATATGCCAAGTGATATAAATATATACCTACTTATATAAGTAGGTATATATTTATATCACGCGCGTAGGTACCTAAGTATATACTTAGGTACCTACGCGCGTACAAAACGTAAAAGTACACGTCTTCACGATACCATAAATTTCCTAAATGTTATTTTATTTTTCTGTCTCATATTTTACTGATTTTGTGCATGGTACAGAATGCGATAAATATATGTATGATAGAGAGATATTTTGTTTCAAAAACGAGCATCTCACAAATAATAAATCAAATATAATAAATGATATTTCAAAAAGTTTATTACAAGCTTTGACATGGGTACATACTACTAACTAACACAAGACATAGGTATTATTATAAAACTACATATTAATTTGGCTTAGCGATAACATTCGTCATTGAAACTGTTCATTAAAGATTTAAATAGGATCTTCATGTCAATGTTACAATAGTTGCTAAGCTGTAACCACAATACTACAATAAGGCTTCATTTTGCACGCGAACATAGTTCTCTGACTTCAGTCAGAGAGTCGCCGCCCGCCCAACAGAATAGATCTAAAAACTCGGGATATAAACAAATCGTAAAATTTTGCTACACTGTGAATTTATTTTATAATTACAATATTATTTTTATTAAGCGTATTAGCACCCTTTTATATTGTCGACTTTCAGTTTTTTATTAAACACTTTTTTAATTTTACTAAACCTGAAAAATTAGAACAGAAAGTTTATAAAATGAGTACCAACAAATTTAAATTATTTATTATCTAGTTTTTTATGAATATTTCAAGATAACGATTAAAAGTGCAACTTATATTTCAGTTTTTTAGAAATTTATAACGAGCGTGTTCACGATTTATTGGCATCTGACGTTCTCCCTTGTAATTCCCTTCCTCGAAGGAAAGGTAACGCCCGGAAGGATTTAAGGGTCAGAGAGCATCCTCATAAGGGTCCTTATGTACAGAGTAAGTATAAATCGAAATTGTAGATTAATAATTATCCAATGTTTGTCTAGTTAATTACGATTATTATTTTTCAAGTTCCATTGGAATAATTGTTATGCCCGCATGTATAAGTACTTACCTATACATATTTAAATTAAACGAACGTATACATGGTCCACTTAAGGTACGATTAAAATATTAGTTTTAAATAAAAACATTAAAACGTTTTAAATAATTTAATACTGTCGTATATCAGTAAGTACCTAAATAAACTCTACCTATTTTTGCTAAAGAGCATACAGTATACTTTTTAATAGAAAATAAATATTGCTATTATTCATAGACCTTCGTCGAGTCCTGGTACACGACTTGGAGTCTCTATTAAGCGTAGTAAGTGAAGGCAAACGCAGACGACGAACAGCTGCTACCCGCAGGAACTGCAGCTCCTCCCGGTCCCATGCGGTTTTGGAATTGGCCACTCCATTGGCTACATTGCAACTGGTAGATTTGGCTGGCAGGTGAGAAGATATTCTTTGCTGTGATAATGCGTTTTGTATTAAAATTCGGTGTATTGGAGGATGTGGATTCTTAAAGAAATTAAAATATAAACTATGTAAATCTGACAGAGTACATCATCTAGGTACTGATTACCGAATTCCTTCTCTTGTGTTTAATTTAACTAAGACAGACAAATAATTAATATATTTATTATTTTAGTGAAAAAGCTGGTCAAGAAGGGTATGCATGTAGTCGACAAAAGGAAGGAGCGAATATAAATAAATCCTTGGTGGCACTCAGCAACGTTATTTCTGCTCTAGGTATGAAATAAAACACGAAAACAATTTTTGAAGTATTATTATTTTATTTAAAAGAAATACAGATTATTTAACGAATAAGAATAACATATATCAATAATAGTTTCTACATTGCATGAAAATAAATATATTTATAAGGTTATCTACTAGATACTATTTTTTTAGTCTGTAGAATAATGTTCAAGTTTAAAAATATTACATTGAAAAACATATGCAATACAATAAACATTTTCTGAATTTTGTCTTTAATTCGTTGTATAACAAATTAAAAAGAATGAAATAATTAGGTATATAAAATTCTCTCTGACTCTACATTTCAATATAAATGATATATATCTTATCAAGTAAGTAGAGCTAGTTATTTTAAAGTAGAGTTTCTATAGAAAATTAATTAATGTTTATTTATATTATTACTCTGAACATGTTAATATTAACGTCGCCTGATATTCTTTATATCACCAATTTTAGATGTAAGATCTTTGCCTAAAACATATTATTCCGTATCTAATACTCTTAAATAATTCTTATTGAATATAAGTAGAAATATATTATATACTGTTTCTTATCAGTGAGTGGTGGGGGTCCTGGAAGATTTGTTCCGTACAGAGATTCAGCTCTGACTTGGCTCTTGAAGGATTGCTTCACCGGTGGCGCCAACACGTTTATTATAGCAAGTATGTATAAATTTAACATTGCTATATACTCCTATTATAAAGTCTACTATAGTAATTTTCCTTTATATAAAATTAAAATGATCTAATGTTATATATAGCCATAAAACCAAAAATATCAAATTCATGATCTAATGTTTTTTCGTGTTCTTATAACTTTTTCATATATTAAATTCAAACAGATTATATTTTGTATACGTCTTTTAAATTTACTTTCTAGCATCTGATAAAATTAATGGGTTTTTTTAATTGTGTAAAAAAACCTACGTGCTATTACTACCCGTTTTCACAAAGCGGTACATTATCATCGCATAATTTAATTTTTATGATATTATCATCGTACTATTTTAAGGTGGCATATGCTTTGTTAAAATTGAATTGAATAAAGAATATTTTCAGCTATATCACCAAGTACAGCATGTTACGGGGAATCTGCTTCAACCCTGCGCTGGGCCGCTAGAACCAGGCAGTTACCGCCAAAACGAGCGAATGCTGCCGTAAATCTAACCACTAAAGCAGCTTTACAGGCACAATACAATCAGTTACTTCGGGAACTGACCAAACATTTTATACGCTACGTTAGTTAAACTCACTTCGTAATTTTGTTAGAGATTTGTTTTGTTTATTTATTTTATTAATTGAACATTTTTTTAGGTACCAGAAACAGGAACGCTTTCATTCGATGAGAATCACTGGAAGTTAAATAATACCTCTTTATCTGATGTTGGACAAGCCGCAGCAAACATAGGGAACATTATGAATTTTTCACGGCCTAAAATGGATGAACAAAATGTTAATTTTTCTACAGGTACGGACGACACTCCTACTGGAAATCAAACAGAATTTGTTGAAGAAATAAACAAGGAAATTGACAAAATGTTTGCACCGCCTTTCGAAAGGGCACGAAGTGGTAGCGATTTAGATATTGTTGCCCCAATCAGACACAAGAAGAGACAGTACAGATCACAAGAAGTTCTTTCCACCAATAAAGCATCACAACAATCAACACCAAAGCATAATTTATCAGAAATTAGCCCAAGTGTTAGCGAAGAAAGGCTTGATGAAATAAATAGCATAAAGGCTAAGTCAAATCTGCCAACATCTCTTTTGTACGATAATAATCAAAGAGCGGAAATAGTTGCATCAGTAACAGAGAGGTTGTACTCAAAACTAAAAAGGAATGAAGAGGTAGCCGGGAAGCTGGACCCTAACGTAGATAAGAAATTAATTCAGCCATTGAACGAATTAAAAATTTGCACAAATGCCCGACAACGTCTGATGGAATTGAGTCAAAAAGCTCTAAGAAACAAACGAAGAATTGGCATTCCGGCCTATACGCAAACGAAAAAGTTTATATTGCGAGTAAAAGATCAAGAAATTGATGTACAAAGTGAATTGCTGCCGTACGAATGCATCAGAAATAATTGTATGTTTCAACGAGACGTTGGAACAGAAACAATTTCAATAACCCCTCGATACAAAGAAGTTAGTGTCGGATCAGACCACGGATATTTGCATTTCAGACACAGTTCAACGATGACTGATAACAGAAAGATCTTTAAAACATCAAGTACAATGACTATAGACGTTAGTCAAAATGATCGATGCACACAAACATGTATATTACCACCCCCAAGGAGAAAAAGACGGCCAAACCTGCTATCCAAGTACATCAAAAGTATTGAAAATCGAAAAAATAATTCTACAAATACAGCTCCTATCATAAATATCAATATATCTCCGATGTATGATGAGGACTCAGATTCACAAAATTCTGATTCCACAACAGCAGGGAATGCAGTTCAACCGCAACAGCAACCGCCTTTGGAGACTAAAATATTACCTCCAGATCTATTAACTAATCATAATAATTTCATTTCAAATCCAACCATAGAAAAACATAATGTTGACGAAATTAGAAATAAAGACATTGATACTGATGAAGACAGTATAAAAAGTGATAAAACAATTGACAAACCAAACAACAATTTAGATGATTTTTCTAATGATGATGATATAACCCTGCCAAGAACAAGTATAGGTGTAGATAATGCAAGGGTAGCTGGTTATTCTGATATGAAAGATATTATATTAGGACGAAATGCAGACATGTATCCTTATAACATAGCTATTTCACCATTACGAGAAAGAAATGCAAGTGGCCCCAGTATAAGATTTCTAGATAAAAATGCAGAAAGCGACGAGGATTTTGTATCTCTAGAGAATTCAAGCTTTCATTTTCAACGTTCCGAATCAAAGTATTTCAAAGAAATAGATTCTTTTTCATCCGATTCAACTGTTTCTAATGGAACCAACTCAGATTTTGGTCGTTGCAAAAGCAATAATTATTCAAAGGATAAAAAAAAGAATATTCGTAAGCATTCTAATTACCCAGATAATAACAACGTAAATACCGATAGAATTAAAAACACATTCGAAGCAACGAAGGGTAAGCTTTATAAGGAATACTTGGGCTTGGATAAAAAAGAAATTAATGATGAGACTTGTTCAAACTATTCGCTAGATATTAAATCTATACCGAAAAATGGAGACAGATTAAATAATATTTATAGAAAACGTGAAATATTATCAAAGGGGAATAACGACGATAAGAATGATACGTTTGAAAACGTTCATAATGAAATTAAAAATTCATGCAGGAGACTAGAGTTTGCTGTAAATAATTATGAAACCTACTTAGATTCTCATAGGAGGAACAAAGAACATAATATTAAGTCACCCACGAAATACTTACAGCACTTAATAGAAATACGAAAAGGTTTGGTAAAGGAAGAAAAACTGGGTTCAAGTAGCACTGATGGCATTTGATCCGTCTCCTTACTTTAACAATAGGTACGTACTCTGGCTATAAGTAGTGTCGAAATGTATCGATTGATCGAGATTTTTCTGGGCAATTACTACCGTTGTTCGTCTTGTGCACTTGACCAATTTTAAAATTAGTGCATGTTTGATACATGTAGGCAACGATTATTATTAATTCCTAATATAAGAATATAATTACTTTATCTGGACTCTTAAGTTAACGAATTTATATCTTAAAGTTTAATTAAGTTAATTTGTACATAGAATAATAAACTTGGGGAATATGCAAATTTTTGTCATACATACATTTCTACATAACATATTTATTTAGGTGGCTATGTAATAAAAAAAATCATTGTACCTAAAAAATAAATTTATATAGCTAATTTAATGGCATTTAATTAAACTATATTATAATCCTAAATATTTGAAATTACGATAACTTTAAAAAATGTAGGTATGACTTATTTTATATTGTAACTACTACTTTTCAACATTTGTCGAAATTTTTTTGCATTTATTTGATAATTAAAATTAAGGTACCAACCAATTATAATTTATCTACTTGTATACAATTTATGCGTAACATAAACATATTGTATATAGCTTATATATTATAATTACAAATGATCTTCGTCAAAAAGATGAAGTCATAAGATAGTGGCATTGCATTTTTTGTTATAATGTTTATAAATAAGTTATTGATGTGTTTTTAAATAAATAAGTTCATAAAAAAGAAACGTGATTATAACTCTTAAAATATAACTGCCTAGTGACCTTAACATTTTTACGGAAAGTAAATCATAATAACAGGTATAATATTAAGTATAAAAAAGTCCAATTTTTTTATCAAAAAGTTTCAGTAAGAAGTTGAGAAACTTATAAAACCTAAGAAATGGTTTAGACTTTAGAGAATCATGAAGTTGTAGATAGATATTCATGATTCTTTTTTTTTAAATATTTTTCCTTTCTTGGAAATGTTCTTGGACAATTTTTACTGGAACTGATTTCTTTTCATACCGTACCTAAATAGACCGTACACGTCTTTCCGGGATAAAAAAATAGCATGAAATTTTTACTCAAAAATCGTTTTAGAGTTACATTTTAAATCACATTTGTGAGATCGATAGTAAAAAGACTAAACATATCTACTGATAATAAAAATTGAAAAATAAACGTATTTAATTTTTTTCCGTGTCCAAGTGTGTACGAGTTTTTAATTATTTTGCGGCAAAGTTGGTATTTTGCTACGACTTACTTTCTTAATTAAAGTAGAAATATATTTTTTTTTCTGGAATTGTGTTGAGATACACAGCGATACCAAGATCTCATGAAGGTACCTAAATTAAAGGTCGTAATATTTTTAAATCCGAGCAGTTGTATTTTCGTAAAATATTATATTTTCGCCTTCAATCGATTTAAGCTTTTCAAAGAAAAATAATATTTAAATGTGAACCTTCAATTTACAAAAAAAGCTCAGTACAGTTTTAGACTTTAGTTTTTGTAATGATTTCCTTGTTTGTTTGTTCATACTTTATGCGATCATCTAAAAATTTCCAAAAGTTAATTGACCTCCTACTTTATATATAAGTATATTTTGAAATAAACGAGTGTAAATGAACAGTCGGTGTACAACCTTCAGCCAACAGTTGATGCATTAGGTCCGAAAGAAGCGTGCGTAAATTCAAAAGTTCGAAACAATAATTTTGTAATGATTTCCAAATAACGCGTGTGTTGTGTTTCGCCACGGATAAATAGTTTAAAAATATTTATAAAAGGAATGCAATCATAATGGCATTCATACATTATGTATCCGCGATAACGAATGAAATATTTTTGTTATTTTTTATTTCTTTACTATTAATTTACGTTTGGTATAAATACAAGTTTACGTATTGGGCTAGGAAAGGTGTCTTTGGACCTAAACCGATATTTCCCTTTGGCAATGTGCGTGATGTGATCCGAAGAAAGGAGCAATTCTTTGAACCCTATTGTGATGCTTATTTTAAATATAAACACCTGCCGTATGTAGGATTTTACTCTTTTAATTTACCAGTGTTAAGTGTTAATGATCCGGACTTAGTAAAGCATGTATTGATAAAGGACTTCGATCATTTTCAATCTCATGGAATATTTTCAAGTGGAGTAGGGAACCCTTTAGGTGGACATTTGTTTAACATACACGGTCAAGCATGGAAAGCGCTGCGCCTCAAGCTTTCACCAGTGTTTACCTCCGGCAAGCTAAAAACCATGTTCCCGCTGGTGGAAAAAATAGCAAACGATGCTTTGCACTACAGCGATACAATGTACTCAAAAAATGAAGCTATTAACTTTTCCGAATTCTCAGAGAAGTATTCTATGGAAATTATTGGAAGCGTCGGATTTGGAGTTGAGTGCAATGGATTCAAAATTTCCGATTCAGAATTCTATAGACGAGGGCATGAATATTTTGAACCAAAAACTTTATACTGGTAAGTAATGTTTTTTTTGGGCCATATCACAGTAACAATTAGGTATCTAATAACTTTTTGCAAACGTTGTCTGTAAAGTATTTTTGTCAGTGCGAATAACTAATGGTACCTAGGTACCTTATTATAAAATAAAAAATAAGCAAAGTAGATATTATTTTACTTTGATACATTTATTATCATACATTTATATCATATCTACAAATGCAATATAAAAAATTAAATACGATTATTGGTCACTCAAAAAGCACGATTCATAAAATATTACAATACATTTTCAATACGTCTCAAAAAGGAAGGATCAGTGAGATTTCAGGCATAATCTCTTACTCATTTATTTTCACTCATTTTCAATTATTATAGGTACCATAAATTGGTTATACAGAGCTAATTATAATAAAGGTAGTTAAATAATTTCATTTTTTATAATTCAAGAATAGAAAATCATTATAAGGTAGATGTGTCAATTAACGCCCTCTGTTAAATAACGCCCGAACTTCAAAAAACCCACTTATATTCAATAGACCCGCATCGTACCTCACGCACACATTAATTGCACCAATAGGAACGCGCCTAGCGCGGTTGCGTAAGTCTGGAGTCGCCATCTTTGCCAGTAGCAGCTTTCGTTTCAAGAGCGTTAGACGTGCACCGGCTGTTATAAAAATTTCTTCTAACGAAACTATAAGTTTTCAGTTGTTTTTGAGTTATTTCTTGGATTATTTTATACTTTGGCAGTAGTATACATAACTACACTTCATATTCTGTAAATATTTTCAAAATGATTTACTTAATTACTTCAAAATTTTAAAAAAATGTCAATAACGCCCAGTCGCGTAATAACGCCCAGTAAACGGACCTTGGGGCGTTAAATTAGTTTTTTTTTTGTTTAAAGTATGGTAGAAGATTACTAATGTTAACGTTGATTAGTTAAACTAAAATAAAAAAGTATAAAATCGTTACAACTAGAAGAAACAAGTCACTTTATGTGTGTTACGAATTTTATAGTTTTAATACTAAATTTTCTTTCTTGAGCTTCTTTTATTTTTAATAAAGAAATTTTATAACGTGCTTTTTATATTTTACTTAGCAGAAATTCTATAAGAACGTATTTTAGGCATACACAATTTTCTTTCATAAACGGGCGCTATTTAACACAGTATTTCTATAAACGCCCAAGAAAAGGTTTTTAAAAAGATGTCTTTATGTCATGAAACATAAATAGTTTCACGTTTTAATTGGTATTTTTCGGTTTAGAAAAAAATATCAAACCTACTCGTCGTCTGTTTATGTGCTTTAAAGTAGTTTTAATAAATAAAAAATTAGATTTTTGTTAGGTGGGCGTTAATTACCTCTTCTACCTTATTTAAATGTATTTTTATTATATCTCATTGTAACTAAGTAACTGCATAAATTGTAAGTGGGGTGGGTTTCCATTTCGTAGTTTATCAGTCAATATAATAATGTAACCGTGTACGAAAATGCAATAAAACATGTTAATTTTTAAATTAATATCTAACAATGTCAGTGTTTAAAAAAATGTAAACATTACGTAGAGCAAAAGCTCATAAAAATAAGGTAGAGGAAACAATTCCGTGTTATATTTAAATCGACGTTTTGTACTCCTGAGTGAAAGATTAACGTACCGTATGAAATATGCTGTAAAGTTCAATTTTCTAAAAAAAATACGAAATATTATTGCTATGTGATCACTACATATAGATAAAACGGAAAAAAAATATTTGTATCACAATATCCATAATATTATGTATCTACTTATTGAAATTCATTATGACCGGTGGGTATAACCCGATCAGATTTCAGATGAAGCAATTTTTTATGATCTAAATGTTACAATGTTACAATAATGCTATATTATTATTGTATATATAATATATATTATGTTTGTAATTGTACCTGTGTGTTCTCCAAATAAATAAATAAATAAATAAATAAATAAATTCAGATGTAAATTTTGCATTATATGTGTAATGAGCAAATACTACAAATTTTAACGTACATAAAGATAAACGATCAGCTTAACGTAATTACAAGTGAATTACATGTAATTTAAAGTTATAATTGCTTCAAAGATTATAATTAAGTATAACATTGTTATTTGTTATTGATATGCCTCAAGATCGATATATTTGAGAATTAGGAGTAAGGACCATTATATTATATGTGGGTTATTTTGTAACAAACGATTAATAATATCTAAATAATAATATAAAAAAAAACAATCTTAATAAAACTTAAAATTGATTTCGTTAACAATTTAATTTCAGATTAAATTTCGTCTACTACGGCAAAACTTTCTCATAAAATAGTCTTAAACATGAATGAGTAGTAAATCGTAATAATTCCAAGGTTTCATAGAGTACAATAAAATTAATTAGCCAATTAATGCGTGAACTTATGTAATTCAAAACGTGGAGTTATTGATTTGATTTAATTAAAAAACTACCGGCACTTGGAGGTCAGTAACATTTACATTATGTCAATAAATATGATGTTAATTTGTTTGTCATGCCCTTTAGACTTATTAGTTTTTGAGATTTTTAGTTAGAAGAAAATTGTAATGATTGAACTTTGTCAGATTTATTCTTAACCAATATGTAGTTAAGTGAGAAAAGAAAGTAAAAAAGTAAGGAAAAAGTTTAAATATTCAAGAACTACCTACCCTACTAACATTGACTGATACTATTAGGAAAGAGAATTTAAGTTCAGGCTGAGCTTTAAATACCAATCTTATGATATATTTTTTTTAATTATTCTTATACATACATATTTAAAATCTACATAATATATAGGTGCTTAAAAGAAATTCGTGTTAGTGACACCACTTATAAACATCCGTTTTGGTTCCACTTGTATTAGGATAATAACTTATGATAACTTGGGGAGTAGGTATTTTTTAAATATTAAAAGAGTCTATCTTGTAAAAGTTTTCCTTTGTCTAAGTTTATTCGATTCTATATTCATTATGTATTTTTGGCTTATCATCTAGTAAAGCACACGAAAATGGTGGATTTTTATTTTTTTTTAAATAATCTTAATTAATTTAATAAGTACCTTTTGCCAAAAATATTATTTAAATGATTCAACTATTAGTAATTATAAGGTTCAGATTTTTTAATTAATTCAAATATAAATACTTACAGTACTTAATAAACGTCTTCTGTTATTTATTTAATTTTGTTGACCTTTACAAGTTGTAAAGATGACCTTGAGAGATATAGATTGATGCTATCTTTTGTTGGTTATCATATGAAATCAAGCGTATTATTTTTTTGTTTGTTTATCATTCGGAGGGTACTTTTATTTGAAGAGAAAGATAGATAAATACGTCATTAGGTTATTAATGTTTATTTTTTCATTTCTAGGACGATAATACGAGCAATCTCATTTTTTGCACCCGAATTTTTCAAAAAATTGAGAGTTAATCGCGTAAATCCTGATATGAACAAATTCTTTTATAATCTTGTAAAAGAGACAGTTGAATATCGACAAACACACAATTACCAGAGATCAGATTTTCTTCAAGCACTAATAGATTTAATGAACAGGGAGAAGTTAATTACAGGTTCGTGCAACATATGTTTTTAACAAGCCAGTTTTCAATTAATTTTTCAAATAAAAATGTGAGAGTATGAAAGTTGACAATATATTGTTGAAAACTAATATTTTATATACCTAATTATTCCAGACACGAAGGGCGAATCAACTCCTTTCACATTAATAGATATCGCAGCAAACACCATGCTCTATATGTTTGCTGGCTACGAAACATCTGCTACCACAAGTCAATTTGCTGCTTATGAGCTGGCATGTAATCCAGAAATTCAGGTCAAAGTTAGGGAAGAAATCTTCAGAGTATTAAAAAAGCATGGTGGTCAGTGTACGTATGAAGCACAGAATGAAATGACCTATATAAACATGATTCTTGACGGTAAGATTTTCACTTCATGTACCTATTGCTTTTCTTTAAATTTTAATTCAAATATTTTACCAATAATAAAGTTTAGAATTGAAGAAGAAATGAATTATAGTACTTACGGCTAAAAAAATAATGTAATGATAATAATCTTCTTCAAAACTGTATAAAGGCAAAACTTTGAGAAGTAGGTAATCAGTACCTTAGCCTGAATATTTACATAATTACGTGATAGCAATCATCTATCATCCTCATTTAATAGGTTAGCTAACCTGATTACATTACCTACTAAGAGTGTATAATTTTTACAGAAACAATGCGAATTCATCCACCGATGCGTGCATTGTTCCGAAGATGCACAAAAGATTACAAGATGCCTGACAGTGACTTGATAATTGAAGAAGGCACGCTAGTGTTCATACCGATACATTCAATACAAATGGACCCAGATATATTTGAAAACCCGACCAAATTTGACCCCGATAGGTTTGCTCCTGAGAAAAAATCAAAGATGCATCCTTGTCATTGGATGCCCTTTGGCGAAGGTCCAAGGAAATGCTTAGGTATTTAATTTTAAATACATACTTAATAAGTTTCATTGATGAAAAAAATCGGTTATAGCCATTATTAAATTATACATTCATATATTGTTTTACATTTCTAAAAATAATTTATTGAATGAATTATTATGTGCGAATAAGGTTTTTTTAAATATCGAGGCATTGACCATGGCACTAATACGCGCAATTTGCATTTCTAGGTCTACGTCAAGGTTACATTCAGTCTAAAATGGCTTTAGTGAAAATACTTCAAAAGTACGAAATTTTATTGGACGATCGGACCAAGACTCCGATAAAGATGAAAGCGTCATCTCTAGCATGTGCGGTGGATGGCGGAGTTTGGATAAAATTAAGAAAATTAGAGGCATGAAACTTGGTAGAATGGAGATTCGAGGGACATGTGTGATTTATAAAGTGATAGTAAAAATAAGATTTTTAGTATAAAATATTTTATTTCTTAGTGCCAAAATTAGTATCTTATAATTATTTGTGTTATAGACTATTTTTTATAATTATTTAGAGACTTTGTATTAATTTACCTGATGAAAGAAATATTTAAACTTTAAAGGTGTTAGCATGGTATGAATGTGGTGTCCCTTTATGTATTTTTCGTGATTGGTTTAGCGGGTAAAATAAATTAGATGAACTTATATTGTAGTTTGTTTTTACTATGATCCAAAGATAACTCTTATATAGGTATTCTATGCGTCCATTTCCCTTTCCATTTCAAGTGCGTTATAATAATAGTAATTATCTACTGTTTTAATTAAAGTACAGCTAAACACCACTTTGTATAGGAACATACAAACATGTTCAATATTTTTATGCGAAATAAAATTTGGTTCGCGTTTTTATTATCTTTGGCAAGTGAGTGTTGGTCTTGGGTAAATATGAACTACATCAAAATCAAGGCTTCTCTATTAGGCAATACCTACAGTCGTTTGCCGTGAAACGAATTTAAATAGTATTAAAGAGCTCAGTGACAATAATACAAATATTTCTGGCGAAATTCTGACTCATTATTAATGGCATCGATAAATGAGGATTCCGACATTTTTATGTAAAAACAATGTATGAAAAGGAAAACTGACTAAAAAGAAAGTTCACGCGCACGATTAGGTAGGTATGTAGTTAGGTTGTAGGTAAGAAATTGATTATAATATTATGTAGTAGCTATGTAGTAGCTTAGAAAGAAAGTTAAAAATAATACTATGTATCTATTTCATTGAGATACGAAAACACATATATCACAAACAACCTATTTTTGGCTCAGTATAGTATAATCAGCTGGATCTTACTTCCTTAGTAAGATTACGCAAAAAAAATAATAATTAAATAATCCTTTTGTATTACGTTTAATTGCTATATATGACTTTTAAAACGCACATTAGAATTATAAAATTTAATTAGTACCAAGTGGGGTAAAGTCACGTAGCGAACTTTTAGAAATTAGAAGATTTAATCTATAAAAACAAACTATATTTTGAAGACATTGAAGTGTATAAAACTTTTAACTATAGCTATATACATTTAGCTATTTCAGGAAATGAGATACATGATAAGGTCCTAGCGATTAGGTACCGTATGTTAAATTTTTACTGGTCAAAACACACTAATCACAAAATCATATCCTTATTACATAAATTATATTTAAAATTTTAAATCATTAATTTATTTAAATCGAAGTACCTAAGTACATACTTTGAAACGACGACGACATTTTAGAACATGAAATAGTGTTTTTATTGTAATTGTAAGTAGATCAAAATTATTTATACAAGTTCATATCAAAACTCAGCGTTCTAAAATAGCTGCTGCTAATTTTTCTGTAATACATAATATATCGGCTTGTGCAGGGTGTGGCAGAATATATTATTTCAATATTTTTTTTTAATAATAGCCTAAACCTATAACTAAAGACCCCAATGATTGCTCGTGTTACATCTTACAATATTATAGTCGTAGATGCACATACAGTACTCCAAAATTAATAATGCGCATGCAGATCTTCGCCAATTATCGTATTTCCAGAAACACCCGAATCACCCCGAATCATTGAATCGTAAGTGCCCTAAACAATGCACTTGCATCTTGCACCTTGTTCGAAATAAAAAGGAGTCAATTCAGAGTCATACACAATCGAAAACAATTCGGGCGGTAGGTGACGGTAGCCTGTCAGTCAAAAAATTAAAAAATCCGTCAGTCGTCTTTATATATTAGTGGTTACCGCACGTATTATCTCTGTATGGAATTATATAGAGCTGCTGTTACATACCCTTCTTAGTTTTGTTTCAAAGTTGAATTTTCCGATAAAATGATTATTTACACAGGTAGCAGATAGCAGTGGGGAAAGTGAAAGTTAATAAGAGCATAATGAAAGTTCTGATCATTCTACGATATCAGAAATAGAGATAATCCCTGATTCTGTAAATCCTTTGGACTGAGATTTTAATGATTAGATTTCTACAATTTAAATGTAAACCAGTGATTGAAAATATTTTTTTAAATATAAACTTTGTCTTATTTTAACCTTACATAAATCCATCATCACGCCAGCTTCAGTAAGACACTTTAATAGTTCTAAGTATAGAATTTTCCAAGTAAATCAATACAACAAATATATATTCGCAATCGTGTGGCTTATCCTCGCTATTAATTTACATTGAATTATCGAAACAAATTTCGTTACTTATCTCTTTTAGCATAAAATCACAATAAAACTCATAATTCTAATAAACTATGCATGAAGAAAATACATTTAACCACTCTATATACATATCGTCTTCGGAAGCTCGGGGAATATGACAGTTGCCGAACAGTGACGAATTTTTCTATGCGCATTATCAGTTTGGGAGTACTGTACGTTATTGCATCTCAATCCTGTTTTTCTTTTTTTGGTGTTTGCGTTTCCTTTTCGACGCTTTCTGTTTCATCAGATATTGATGATATCATACTAGTTTTCGAATCAATATGAACTCTTTGGGAATGTGATTCCTTTCTCTTTCGTGTCTGCGTTCCTGTGTTTTTTAAACTAGACTTCATTGAATTTTTTGCATCTTTACTCGTACCGGGCATTGCCAAATCTGTCTCCTTTGATTTTTCGTGTTTTTGTCCCGTTATTGGTGTTGGTGCGATTGAAATATTTGTATTTATGGTATCCATAGCAATTTCAGACAGAAGGTTTAAAGTGGATTGATACTGTGGATGTCTCTGTTCCAATAGTGTATGCAATTTACTTTTAACAATAAGCCTTATACCCTGAGCTACTTCTTCAGCTTCCTGTAAGCTCACTATGGACTGTGATTCAGTTCGTTGACTTGGTGGTACAAAATTAAGTTTCGATGATATTTTCTCTTGGCCATATTGACGTGCGATTTTCATTGAGCCAGTGTCTGACATTAAAGATTCCTCACTGCTAGTTAAGCTTGAAAGTGGACTATTTCCAGTTATAGCATTCACTATATTATATAGAAGCTTAACAATAAAGTGATGATCCTTGTGGATTGAGCCATAAATAGATAATTTATCCAATTTACGCTGTTCGGACGGTACCAGAGCTAAAACAGATGATGATTGTGGCGTTGCAGATAAATACAATAGTTCTCCCGTATCACTTAAAGTCGTCATTTTCATTTCTGGGAACATTTTCGTTCGTAGATATTCCTTTTTTTGAAAGTGAACTCTAACGCTGCCCCTTGAGGGAGTTCTTGGAATTTGTGAATCCCAGACATCTGGAGATATAGTGCGAATATGCATTTCATTTCGTTCCTGTAATTTATTTATTTATGAGATATTAAGAAGAATTACAGATATTCAAAATAAAAGGAAAATATACCTACATACAGGTAAATTAGCTTGGAGAAATTTTTGCGTTTGTAGTAGTGTATGGTCAGCAAATCAAATAAAACAACATTTTATTTTTAGTTTTTATTTTATATATATAAGGGATTTTAAATTAAACTATATGTGTTTCTCCTCTGAAAAAGATGAGACTTTATTTTAATATTTGCACATTTAACATACGTATAACTTTTACATTAACAATGTTACTAAAATGAAAAATTTACTAACCTGAAAAAGAAACGACATTTAAAGTTTAATTCTTTAGTTTGAGAAGTCAAAGGCTTGCCTCGACCATGTTTTAACACTGGAGCCATTTTGAATTAACAATATAAAGTTACAACATTTACACACAAATTAAACACTTCAACAAATATTATAACAATACAAATAATAACAACAATCAACAAATACAAAATTTA
>CAJQZM010038718.1:0-15961 GCA_907164665.1 Colias nastes
AGTTGCAGGATCAAAGTTGTAGAGTATTTAATTTGCAACAAATAATGCAAACAAATTTTTTTTATCAAATAAATAGTTTAAGAGATATATCGTAAAAACCATATCAACCGCTATTTTCAAGATGGCGGCCGTGGGACAAGGGTGGCGACCCCACAAACTTGGTGATAGCTTCACACTGACCACCCCTACACATCAAAAAAATAAAATTGCGTCCTCTAAAAAATGCAACCCCAAATGTAACTTTTCAATGGACCAAACAAATTAGAAACAGCACGGTTCGGGTGTTCCAAATTCAAAACTTGTTGAAATGCCGCCAATATTTTTTTCTTCTACAAATATTTTCACCGTTTTTTAAACGTTCTATCAACAGTTTCTGAAGATTAATTAACTTTGCAGTAAAAATGGGTAAAAGTAAGAGTTGTGACCCATTTTGACAAAAACTGGAGTTACAGGAAAATTGAAAATCATTTAGAGTGTTCGATAAAAAGGTATTCAATGCTATAGTCTATTTCAAAAAGCATGGTAGGTACTTCTGATAAAGTGCCTAGAAAAGCTCGACCATGAAAAACCACTGCTCGCGAGTATAGGCAAATGATTCTTTTGGCAAAGATGGATCCATTTAAAGGTTCCAATTCTATTAGGAAATAAGTTTTTGCAAACGTGTAAAAATCTCATACAATCTATGCCACGACGTTATAATGCCGTCGTTTTACTGTAAAGTTAATTAATTTTCAGAAACTGTTGATAGAACGTTTAAAAAACGGTGAAAATATTTATAGGAAAAAAATTTTGGCCGCATTTCAACAAGTTTTGACTTTGGAACACCCGAACCGTGCTGTTTCTAATTTCTTATCCAGACTGCCAACACTCGGAAATCAGACTTCACATAAAGTTGTTTAATTTTATAAATTTAAGCTAACGTTTGATTAAAATTATGCAATGCAATTTCTTTTATGACTAGATAGACTAGGTGTTCTAAACTGGATATTATTTATTATCAATGATTAATTATTAATCTAAAGTTCGTATCTTTAATAAAATATCTTTAGATGTTACTTAAGAAAAATAAAACTTGTTGTTCACTTTAAAGTAAAACCTTCTTTTAGCTTGTTTGTTTTTTTTTATATCAGAGTGGGCAAACGGGCTTATGGAGCGCCTGATCGTAAGCGAGTCCACCGCCAGGGGCTTCTGCAGATGCGTTGCCGACTTTCTAAGATGATACTCTCTTCTTGAAGACACTCAAGTTGTAGTCATTAGGAAATGTCGCCGCGGGAAGGCTATTCCATAATTTGGTAGTGCGTGGTATAAAGTTACGAGAAAAACGCACTGTACTCTTACGCCAAGGATCTAAGTGGTGAGCATGAAACTTTGCCTTGTGTCGGGCAGAACGATGCGATGGTGGAATTCTGCGGCAGGTATCAGTTCAAACAACTCATAAGAACATTCTTTCAACATTCCAATTTGGATTGGAATGTTCTTAATTTTAACGACACAGGGAATCCTAGTTATAGTGCGGGAGCAAGGGTTTTCAATTTCTATGTACCTATCTTATATTTTGGAAATAAAGTTATTGTTTATTGTTAATTGTTATTGTTATTTAGTTCCATTCCCGGGCATGAATAAAGTATTAAGTGATTTCTCAAAATTCTTTAAATGCTTAATAATAATAATATATAATATTGATTTAATAATTAAAATATATAAGTATATTATTAATAATATTTTTTTATGTTTTTTACTAATTTTTAATTATTTATTTATTATTGTTTTTTTTTAAATAAAGGAATGTTTGATGTCCTTTCAGCAAAATTAGAATATTTCAAGTATTTCCCAAGTCCCATAGAAAATTTACATCCTGTAAATATAGATATGTAATTGGTATATTGTAATATATCGTTAATATAGTAACAAATATTACATACACGTGTGCTCATGATGACAATTGAAAACTATTTAAAAATCCAAGTCTACCTACAGACCTACTGTTAAAGACTTTGGGGTATATCCATGGTATATCCATAGAAATCTAAATAATGGGTAGCGTTTAGCTACTATTATGTATTCTCTGTAATGGGTATATCCGATGGGTCCAGTACCTGTATAGGTTGTTATCAGTTATAAAATCGGTGTACATATTTAAAACATTGTTAAACCTGTAAATTTATCAACGATGTAGGTAGTGCATGAGTTTCGAATTCAATTAGCAATCTAGATTGGGGTTGTTATCGATGTAAAAGGGGTGTAATGGGGTGCACACCACGCCTGCGCACTAACGACGTCGCGTCTGTGACGCATTATATTTTTCCAACTACATAAATATGGGCATAGGTATATAATTAAACAGGACACAAAGAGATCTAAATAACCGGCCAGAAATATGATGGTCGGGGTTTCAAATGTAGTAAAATGCCCATATTTTACATAGAATTATATTGATACCTATTATTTAAAGCTATAAAAATGTATAATGTATATAAAAAGGAGGTAGGCTTTAGGTATAAATACCTACAAAGTTTCTCTTGTGATATCCTCTCTTCTCTGGCCAGGGTGAGCAGAAATAGAGGATTTGTTTCTCCGATCGATTCTAAATGGTGATTCTCTCCTACTTACTTGCAAAAATCGTTAATCTACTTACATATTATTATAAAGAGGAAAGATTTGAATTTTTGTTTTTTTTAATTGAATAGGCTCCGAAACTACTACACCGATCAAAAAAAATATTTCATCACTCGAAAGCTACATTATCCATGAGTAACATAGGCTATATTTTATTTTGGAAAAATAAGGGGTTCCGTAAGATATTTGTGTTTTTCGGACACAAGGTGTAAAAAATCAACCAGAAAAAATACATAATTTGCGTATGCTGCCTTAACTGTAAAATATAGAAGAACTAGATTTCCGCCCTCGGCTTCGCCCGCGTTTTCAAAGGAAAACCCGCATAGTTCCCGTTCCCGTTTGATTTCTGGAATAAAACCTATCCTATGTGTTAATCCAAGTTACCCTCTATATGTGTGCTAAATTTCATTGTAATCGGTTTAGTAGTATTTGCGTGAAAGAATAACAAACACACACACACACACACACACATCCTCACAAACTTTCGCATTTATAATATTAGTAGGATAGTAGGATAAAATATTTTAATAAATTGTAGATCTTATAAATATCTACAAAAAATCCGCGACACGCTATACCTACCTATATATTATATTTCGGGTGAGCCGTGGCCCGTGGCCCGTGAGGCACAACAACCATTTTTTTATTAAAAATATTGATTTTTTTTTATTTAGGGTATATTTAATGATGTTTTTATCCCGGGCGGAGCCGGGACGACTGGCTTGTGTCATAATATGATCCTTACTTAAACAATAGTAGGCAGAATACCAATTTAATAAACCTTACTTAACTATACACGTCGTTTATAAATGAAATAAATGATGTACCTACCTCTCATTTTCGGTAAGGCTTTTACTTTTTCGGAAACAGCTTGTTGCAATTTGTCCAAATCATGTTTCAGACTCCGTAGAGTCTTCTCCATCACGTCTTGTGGCGCCGCGGTAGTTTTGGCGATTCTCAAAACCTCTGCTAAATATTTCAATATTGTGTTTGTCCTATCATGGAAGTTTGCATCTAAATGGTTAATCTTTTTTTCTACGGATTCGACCATTTTAAGATATCTTTCGCTAGCCATGAGTGTGTCCACAAATTTTTCCACAACCATTTCACCTTTCAGTGAACGACCTGTGGTCGTCGGTGCGTGAGTCAAATTATACTTTGATCTCACTTGGACGTTGCTACTATCATCATCTTCCTCCTCTCTCAAATACTCTCTTCTTGCGGCAGATGACCAAATTAATGAAACTAAAGAGAAGTATAAAATATAGGTAATCATTGTGCAGTGCCGGCTGTCTCCTCCCACGAAATATACACAATGAATGTGCAAGGAGAAATGATGTTTAACATGAAGCTCACTTATTTTAAAACATTCGCTTCTTACAGGTATCATTGTTGCGGGATTTTTAAACAAATAATATACCTATCTGTGTGAATGCATACATTAAGCACTTAACTACCTACTTCCGAGGTCGCTTTGTCAATCGTCATGCACCTATATTCAAAACATATTTGACTGATGGATAAAATGATAACATCTCATTTGTTCTCTTTACGATTAATAGTCTGACAAACACATGAGAGGGTATCACATGGAAATCAACATAAACATAGAAAGTGGCCTACCGATCTACTACTCAATGAGACTTATATTTTCAAGGAAAAATTTTCACGACGGTGTAACAGAAGGCCAAGCTACACTTCAATAAAAATATTTGCATGTACCGGGTACATTGTTCCTTGTCGCGTGTAAGGAGTATTGAGGCGTATATTATATGGTAGGTATATTGAAAGTCTATCTTCTGTACATTTGTTTTATTGTGTGTTTTATTTATCACTATACAGGGTGTAATCGTTAAGTGTGCACAGGCGATTATTCCGTATTTGTTACAGATATAAAAAAAACTATAAACCGGTATCGAAAGCACTCTCCCCAATGAGTAAAATAACAATAATAAAACTTGTTAAAAATGAAACGAGAAATATCCAAAAAAGTTACATAAAACAAACACTCCCGTACTTACACAACATTTTTTATGAAAAGCAGATGTTCATAGTTACGTCAATGATTAAATTTATATAGTTATATATTATACAGTTACTAAATGATTTTTCCTTAAAATTTGCGGAGTAGTTACTTACAGCAAAAAAAAGAACTAATTTTTAACGTGATAACGTTTTTAAAATCGTTTTAGTCGGGTGACATGTTCAGAAACTTGTGTCACACCAAAACCTCACGAGCGCGATCGCAGGTATAACGAGAGAGAGACGGACCGATCTCCCGTCTCATATCGAGCGCTGCCACTGCATTATGTTATCACGAAAACATCTCGATCGTAAACCTACTTTACAAACAACCAATTTTTTCATATTAAGTACATAATATTATATGAATGGGATATTCATATCTCATACTAAATGTATGGGAGCGTTTAATGTTAAATTATTGGGATATTTATAGTTTTATTATTAAAAAGTTTTAATTGTTCTTTTACCATATAGTTCTTTCGATACCAGTTTAAAGTCTTTGAATATCTGGAATAAATACGGAATAATCGCTTGTGCACACTTATCGATTACATGGCCACACACATAGATACTATATGGCTTATCTATAGCCTTCCTCCATAAATGGGCTATCTCACACCGAAAGAATTTTTCAAATCGGACCAGTAGTTCTGAGATTAGCGCGTTCAAACAAACAAACACTTTACCTTTTGAATATTATAGTAATAAATAATAGTATATCTATATGAAGCCGTTTTCGAAACAGAATGCGTTTTCTGTGCAAAATAGGGTCTGATTAGTAGGTACCTACATATTTTTTTTTTATGTTTTGGCCCTTCTAAAATGAAAAGTAAACAATGCACTTTGTTAGTAATGCCCCTGAGTATCACATATAATATCTATTTTTTTAAAGATAATCGTACCAACAGTTTCCTCAACAAAATTCATTATCTACATATTATGTGGTGTATTTCGTATTTGACCGGGGTGAATGGTGATCCCCTTAAAATTGAGAAGTTATCATGTCTCAGGAATATTTTACAGCAGGATAAAGTAGGTAGTAAGATAGTATCAATAAAATGCATAACGCCAACGTATAGATGGACCTCGAAATAAATAATCGGTAAATAAGGGGGTGACCTGCGCCGGCCTGCGTGCGCAATTGCATTCGGCTACATACCTTTGCAAGTACATAACATTGATTTTTCCAGGTACGGGGTGGGTGGCTATTCTAGGAAATCCATCTACTTATCATACAAAGCTTCATTTTCAATCTCAGCTCGCAGTAATTTTATCTAACTACTGTAGAAGTTTTTATTTTATTTATTTAATTATAGTTAATACTTTATTGTACAAAACAATGTAAGGAAATCTGGTACAACCTAATAAAGGTACAAAAATTTTGCACAATAGGCTGTCTTATTGCTACACAGCAATCTCTGCCAGGCAACCTGGTATTAAAGGAAATGTGAGAAGAATAAGGATAGCGCAAAAAAACAAAAGAAAGAATATAAAAAATGCCTACATACTACATAAACTACATAGTAATATAAATATACTTGTATAATACACTACACAAACTACAATATATAGAACAATATACTTATACAAAAATTATAATTATACATAAATTGTTTACTAATGCTACTATTGCATGGCTAGATAATGAGCTTTAGTAAGTTCAATATTTCTTTAAATTACATATTTATATATGAGCTTATGAAATATGATATTCTAAGATTATTATGTTATGGAACAGTGGTTACCGCGTAGCGTAAGCGCATAACCGAGATCTTAGGATCGATTCCCGGTAGAGACTAACAAAAAAGTATTAATCCCGAAAAGAAAATTGATCAGTGAAGTCACTAAGTACCTACATAGTATTATATAAAACAAAGCACATGCATGTATGTTTTTTTTTATGTCAGAGCAAGCAAAGGGGCAGGTGGGCCACGTGATGTTAAGTATGGTCACCAGTCGCCACCGCCTATAAACATTCGTAACACTAGAAGTGTTGCCGGCCTTTTATAGACAAATAAGCTCTTTTCTTGAAGGCCCCAATGTCGTAGTTGTTCGGGAACACCGCAGGTGGCAAATCGTTCCAAAGTTTCACCGTACGCGGATGTAGTATGTATTTTTTAACTCTTTAAAACCACGCAACGGATTTTGATGTGTCTTTTTTAAAAAAGATAGAGTGATTCAAGATGAAGGTTTTAGTTTTAGTATATACTTAATATTAGGTTTTTGACAAAGCGGGCGAAGCCGCGGGCGAAGCCGCTGGCGGAAAGCTAGTCTATCTATAAGTATACCTATTTTACTAGACCGCTTGTCCCGGCTCTATCCAGGCTGATAAATGCGAAATATAAGATAGCCACCTGATAAGATTCAGTAGGGGATAGATGCTGTTGCGTTACATCTTTCAAGGTAACCAGCTGGCGAGATACAGCCAGCTGGCATTAATTTTCATTTATAGTAGCACATAAACTATCACCAGGAAAATTTTCAGTTGAGAGGAAATCACTGAAAATAATTTTTGTTTTATGTTCAAGCAGCCAGCTGACGTACAATCCATGTTACCGTCTACTACTGTGAGGCTACTACTGCCCGACCTACCAACGGAGTCGCAGCTGACGGTCGCGAGTGTTCATAGTAGCTATAAGTCCCTGATGCATTTAACGAAACTTCACTCGGGAGGAAATTGGTCATGAAAATCTGTTATATTATGGGCTCCCAGGCTATAATACCACTGTAGCTGAAGAGAAAGTACCCAATACCTCTTAATATTAAGTACATAAAAAATGTAGTCAAATAAAAGTGATCTTTAAAGGAAATAAATATTATTTCATTGTGTACATACTTAGTATGGTAAAGTTGTCGGCACGTAACTTGGCCACTTTTTAACGTAGTGGGGGAAGCTTGCGCATATAAAAAGGAATGCATGGAGGTATCAAGCTGAAATTTATATCGAATAATCAAGTCTACGGTCCCTTGATGCTGTAAAAAAAGCTTATAAGCCAACGCTATCAAACAGCCGTAAATTTCGACATACGCAAGGGATTAGGGAATCAAAACCTACAGGGTACTTTCCATTAACATAGGTTCTTATAGCACAGATAAAGGAAAAATTGCTAAAAACATAAATTTTATAGTAACAACGTAATAAATAATAGGTTTGTTCGGAGCCTTCGGTGCGCGAGACCGACTCGCACTTGGCCGGTTTTTTTTCTAGGTAGGTGGTGGGAGTGTTTAATGTATTTTTTTTATATTTCCCGTTTTATTTAAAAAAATTAATGTCATTTTACTCATTAGGTAAAGTACTTTTGATATCAGTATCTGTAATAGTTGGGAAATAATCACCTGTGCACGCGATTACACCCGGTATACCTACCTTTTGAAAATTTCATAATCGATTTTCAGTAACGATATAATCACCATTTAATATTAATAGAGTTCAATAAATTTTACACCTGAATATACATTACCTAACTATATTAAAATAATCTTACTCACCTCAAACCTTAACTTAAGAAGATAAGTAAATAGTTATTTATTTACATTTTTATTTATGATTAATCACACTGTCTTTAAAAAAAAAATCTACGGTCTCAGCCTGCGTAATTTTTTTTTTTATAGCTTAATATATATTCCATTTTAGTGTAGTAACTAACTATTAACTAATCAGGTAGTTTGCAGAGGTACGTTTTTTGCAATCAACCCTATAATGCTCCAAATTCATTACTAGGTAATGTAGTATGCGACAAGTACATTCCTAGGTAGTATGCGACAAGTATGTAGCCAGTAGGTATGTAGGTAGTATCATTTGGAAAGACGAGTCATGTATTTTATTTTGTATGTTTAATGATATTTTCGGCAATTGAAAACCGATATAAGAATTATTTATTTAGTTCGAAAGGGAAATCAGGAAAACCCTCAAAGTATTATTATGAAATAAAATTTTAGAAGTAAATTTTGACCCATTTTACTTACCTTTTTAACCTTTTTACAAAAATTTTGCTACTTTAGTATCTAACAATGTTTATCATCTGCTATTATTATTAAACTGATCTGATGATGGAGTAGGAGGTAGATAGTGGAAGTCTTCAAGGGTTAACAGCAAATAAACATAATGAGGGTTCCGAACCTCTAAAGGAAAAAACGGAACCCTTATAAGAGCACTTTGTTGTCCGTCTTTTCTCAGGAACGCGTGGAGATATCAAGCTGAAATTTATAGTGAATACTACACTAGATTACGGTCGCTTGAAGCTGTGATAAAATTACACTTAAAGACACAGTCGCTTATGCTGTAATTTTTCGCATATTTCGACATTCGCAAATTTGTATTGAATATTGCTGCTTGAAGCTGTGATAAAACTAAACTTATAAGAGTTAAGACAACACAATCAAAAGATACCAGCCGTTTATGCTGCAATTTTTTGCATATTTCGACATTCGCAATTTTTCGCAAATTTCGACATTCGCAAGGAAATCAAAACCTACAGGGTACTTCCTGTGAACACAGAATCATGAAATTTGGTACCAAAGCAACATCTTATATCACGTGTAAAGGAAAAATTGTTAAAAGATTAAAGAGTAGATTATAAAAGAAATAGGTTTGTTAGGAGCCCCCCGCGCGAGACCGACTCGCGCTTGGCTGGTTTTATTTTTTAAAATTTGCTTTAGGTGTTATATAACCTATTCTAAATTCCAATATTGCATGGCTGATGCACCCTAGGTTGACTTACATACATTTAATTTTATTAAAACTTATCTTTTATTATTATTTTTTACAAAAAAACAATTATAGCGACATCAAAACAACAATAAAAAAATAAATTAATATTATACTATTTTCGATAAGGGATGTATCAATAAAATAATATATATTTTTAATCACATTTATTTTCTTTGACACCAATCTTAATTTTACAGTCTTATAATTTAACATAATCAGAAATACAGAAATCAGCAAGTCTCACTCACATCCAAAACATTATATTATATAAAAATACAATTTTTTAAAGTATAAAAAAATTAATAATGTAACATTATTTTAAAAGCTTGTAAAAATTGGCCAATAAATAATACTGACTAAGTACACAGCCTATACATAGCCTCCAAAATGTATTGTTTCCATAAAAAAATTGAAGTATAAAGCTCAAAGTTAAACTCAGTACAGTCCATTAAATATATATGTATTAAGTTTCTACTTGTTTAACATCAACATCAACAAAAACATTCATAACATTTTTGCGAAGTAGACTTAATAGTGGATATTTTTCCAACCATTTCCAATAAAGAAAGAGATCAAGAGAACCATGGAAAACCCATGGTTTGTTATAATTAATATTACACTTAAATCTAAGATACCTAGATAACTTTGGGATCCTAAGACATTCAGTTTAACTTACAAATGTCTCTCTTATATCTAAAATTGAATGTAACTCAATTGCAACTTCTGCGTTAAATAATTGATTGAAATACAATCTTAAATACCTTAATTTTACTAATTACTAAATCTACTGTGTATTACAATAGTGGTTAACATAATATGATATTACATACATGTTTAGTTTTATGCTCAAAAATGCGAAGTTGAATTGAAACTAAAATCCATAAGGATAAAGAAAAAAAATATGTGGTACGGGAATTAATCAAACAGAATGTGAAAGACAAATAAAAAAAAATCTAATTCAATTTAGAAACTCAAGTCCATCTATCCTTTGTGTATGTTTTAATAAGGTATAAAAAGTCTGTAATGTGTTTCAGTGTGTAGAGGAAGCTGGGGGAAGTTTTAGCCCAAAAGGTTCTGAGTAACAACATAAGACAAATTAATAATCAAAGACCGCACTTTGTTGCATATTTATATCGAACACTTAAATATTTGTTTTACAAAAAAAAAAAAAATATGTGCGAAAATAAATTTTTTATAGATGTGTTTATACAATATTTGTAATTCAATTTTTTTTGATGAGTAATTATGAGTTTTAATTAAGAGTTAATTTTTCGAAAAGAATAATCAACACAATTCTTAAATGTGTTGTTCATAAACCTTTATGACTTCTTTCATTCTGAATGTATATATGGTTAAATATTCTTAGAGTTGATATGTGGCTTTTTGAGATCAAACAGTAAATAAGTCAAGACTAGAATAGATAAATAAAAATGTATGCTATACATAAATAAAAATATGAGAAAATCAACTAAAAAGATCTTTCCGGCATGACAGTGCATCTAATAAAACATGATACAATGTGATACATGTTTCCTGCATTTCCTTTGAAAAGCCTTTAGAATAGAATGTAGATCCTTTTTGTAATCTGAGCTCTCAGTTAGTTTTGTGGCAAGGTCAAGGATGAGATAAGATCCCAAAGTAGCTTCCTCAAGATTGTCTTTAATATCAATATTTATGATATTAACGGGTTTGTTTTGTTCAGGTTTCTTTAAGACAAACCACTCGACGACCTGGTCAAAAACCCGTTTCTCGCAAGTTATAATAATATCAAATCTATCAGTAGAATCTTGGAATCTCTCTGGACAGGCTTTTAGATTCTTGTTTCTCAGAAGCATATTCAAAACAGAGTTCTTCTCATAATATTCTTTATCTTTTTCAAGAAGGTCGTTATATATGTCCTTATAAGAAACGCCAAATTCGTAGCAATTTGGTTTGTTCCCTCTACCCGGTAGTTTTACCTTGTCTCCAGTCCCAAAAGATTTAACTTGATAACCTCTGCGGCTCAGGATGGCGTGAGCCTCCATACTACGATTCATGTTGGATGAACAAACAACGGCAAACTTCAATTCATCCTGCATGATGGCCTGAAGAAAATTGGGGAGATAAAGTATGCTACATTTTTTAAAGACTTGCTATGCTTGTGGCATTTATATAGTCTGAGGGAACCTATCAAATGGTGAATAAATTTTTGAAATAGGTCCAATATTTATTGAGATTAGCGCTCAGCAGTAGCATTAAAATAAACAAATAATTAAGTACATAGTATTCAATATACAAACAGAAATGCCTGTGAATAAGTAGTACTTAATTTAGAACCTATATTAAAAATATACTTGTTCAGACAGAGAGCATTTAATGAAGTTATAAACGATGGAATTTTCGATGAAATTTTATCGATTCAGAACCACAGAAGAGTTTTTTGGCGTATTATCATATAATTATTACGAAAAATAAAATATGTAAACATGATTTTAAAAGAGCATCTACAGAGTTTGTTGCTGGCTCTTCTCTCTAGAAACTGCTTTCCGAAGCGGTTAATATTAAACTGAGTATGTTTGAGTTTGAGCTTTTTTTATAAGATACTGCAGCATAGCTCTTAAATTATAAGAATAAACTAAACCCACCTGAGTCCAATGATCAATTGGAAACACTAAACGGCAAACGTTTCCTTCACAAACGACACTCATGATGATATGCACAGATCAAGTTGAGCTAAATGATATTTCCAGAGCACTGAGCACGTACCGCAGCAAACAGCGCAACAGGCAATGAGAAAAGCGTAGGAGAAAAGATTGTATGTAAAGAGATGCCGGCTGCGCAAACGTCAATACACTTGCTCTGTGGTCAATACAGAATCAAGAATCATTGATTAATGCACAGAGCACAGAGCAAGTAATATAGCACAGAGCAATTAGTAATAATATGATTAATGCATAGATTCAAAATTGCACACACAAAATATCAAAATGAACGTATTTGCCATAGACAAGTATTATGGTGATACCACGGTGATACGATACGATCAAATGGCTTGATGTGGGCTTGATCAAAAAAGGTCAATCAATCAATCATTTATTTGCAATCAAACATGGTTACAACACAACAGACAACTTACATAATATAATAACTATATTATGTGGTACATTTATTGTGACATTTTGAACAATGTCTCCTATGCTAGGAAAAAAACCTGTGTTATAGGAGACATTCATCCGTCCTTTGTTACAATTAACATAAGAATTCAAAAAAGGTGAGGGTAACTATGCATATTTTAATTATAAGTAGCGGCAAATAACTTTAGCGTTGAGGGAAATGTGGAGGGGTAACTGGTAAGGGGTTGTCTTCGCTTGGGCACTGTCGAACACCAGAAAACTTAAGAGTGCAAACCAATCACTTGCTCTGTGGTGCAAACAAACTATCGGACGCGACTTACGGACGCGGCTAATACAGCCGCAGCTACGGGTATCTAGATAATAATTTGCCTCGGAGCCTACAGATTTTTATGACCATATTCCTCACGATTGAAACTTCGTAAAATGCAGGACTTATACTCTAGGTCTAGTGTCTAGGTGTTATAATTCGCCGCAAGAAGAAAATGTGCACTCTTGATCGCGCGGCCAATGTGTGGATGGTGCGCCAAGCTTGCGACAAGTGTCCTTTGGGCTTTGATGTTACCGACATCGCGCGGCAAGCTCGCAAGCGTGCTGGCCAACGTTCAAATACCTACCGCCAATGCTCCAACGCCCGTTCTACACATCGGACCAGTCTGTAGTTAACATAAAACCTAACGAAAATGTGTATAATATGAGTAACGAGGAAACATTCAAATTCATTGAGCTGTATCAGAGTGGAAACTGTCTGTGGAACCGAAAAAATAAGCTTTGAGTAAATATACAGCTGCAGCTGTAAGCGACTCAACATCCATTTTGAACACGTCCGCACATTGGCCGAACCAAAGCATACTGAAGTACTGAACGACTTTCCAACGTGTGGATTAACTCACAAGCGCGATGGCAAGCGCACCGCTCGCGCTAGCGCGTTGGCGAATGCACTTGCCTATGTGTAGACTGTAGACTGTAGAGGCTACATAAATAATGGACATTGAACGCACCCGCCAGCGACGTCCGAAGATACTGAACCTACCTAGTTATTTATATTATGTAGTATCACAAAAATCATATCAAGCCACATGCCATGTCTCTATAATGTGTCTGTCTTTTCAGTGTCAACCAAGTGTCAAAAGGCAGCCAGAGGCCAGAGCCATCAGCCAATGGCAGAATAATAGGTATCGCACAACACAAGTCACAACAATTTATTTGAATGATATTTACCTACGTAGGCATTTTATTTAAATTTTGATAACACAATTTCAATTTGATTAGCATTTTTACAAACATAACTCAAAGTTCATTCCGAAGGTATTGCGTAATTCGTGATTAACCATTACCTCTTTGATTTTCGCACGTGTTTATCTATTTTGTTTCAAAAATGTTTAAGGTTTGTATTAAATAATAAGTAATGTACAACTTAAATAGCATAAGCAATTTAGATAAATTTGTTTCTTCAGTTTTGTTTTCTATTTAATTTACGACTGTGTTTAGGGTTTGGTTGGTCTAGTCACCGGCGGCGCTTCGGGTCTTGGAAAAGCGACTGCGGAACATCTAGTGAAGCAAGGAGGGCGTATTGTAATCTGTGACCTGCCCTCCAGTTCAGGGTCCAATCTCGCTAAACAATTAGGAAATGATGCAGCATTTGTTCCTGTCGATGTAAGATTACTATTGCCCATTTTAATTAATAGCGCATTTTTTTAAATGGAGTATAAATATTTTATTAGATTTTCCATTAAACCAAGAACAAAGTCTCTGAAATGTCTTTAACAATTTTTATGACACTATTATACTCCATCTTATACTCAAGTCCGAGATTATGTCGGAAACATTTTTTTTGTCCGTGGCGTAAGGGTGTCTGGAGCAATGTTTGCTATGGAGGCTAGTTTGCCTATAAGTTAATAACTTTAATAAAGGTGTAAATACAATACTGTACAATTGTATCAAAAAATATTAAGCAGTCTAAACTGTTACTAGCTACTGTTATAACTTGCTTTCCAGGTAACATCTGAAGATGATGTTAAGAATGCATTACAAGCAACAGTTGACAAGTTTGGCCGTTTAGATGTAGCTGTGAATTGCGCTGGCATTGCCACTGCCTCCAGAATATATAATTTCAAGAAGAACCAACCATTTGATTTGAAGTCTTTCCAAAAGACCATTGAGGTGTATGGGTTTACATAAATAACAATTATTTTTATCATTATAATTATAGGAACTATGACAGAAGAAATAATACATTTAAACTTAACATATTATTTTCAGGTGAATTTAATTGGAACATTCAATGTGATTCGCTTTGTGGCTGGTCTCATTGGCAAGAATGCACCAAATGCAGATGGTCAGAGAGGGGTTATAATCAACACTGCCAGTATAGCTGCTTATGATGGCCAAGTAAGTGGGATTCAGTCAAATACTTTTATCTGTATTATTATGGAAAATTATAAGTACATATATTATGGAAAAAGTGAGGTTCTGAGTCTAGTGTCTCCTACCGAGCAGATGCAGTAGGTATGCATTTGCTTCACTGATCAATTTATTAGTCATTTGCTGCTTATTGATGCAAGTAGGGACTAATATACACTATACTAATGTACTTTAAAAATTTGCATATTTAAAGATAGTCTCAACAAAACAGTCTGACATATGACAGATTATTACTTCAATCACAATATCTGAATGGATTTCTAGTGTTTTCATGGTTAAGTCCATACATAAACCCTTTATCATATCAAGGCCTTACATTTTCTTAACTATACTTAACTTACCTTATCAACTGAACACTTAATTGCCCACCACATGTATGACACAAACCCCACTATGGGGTAGAACTCAAACTCAAACATTTATTTATTCAATTAGACTTCTTCTAGAAGCACTTTTGATACGTCATTACATATTTTTAACATTTACCACCGATTCCACCGAAGAACCGGCAAGAAACTCCATAGTTGCTCTTTTAAATCATGTCAGTTTTACAATTAAATTTTACAAAATACATATGTAACATCATATATTATAATAATATGCCAAAGAACTGTCCTGTGGTTTTTACGCGACAACCCTCCATGGGTTTTTATCGTCCATATATTCCATAATACTGTAGTAGGCTCTCTGAACTAGTACATTTTTATATAAGTTTTAAATTTAGAACTACTAAACTCTTTAATATTATGAGGAATTCTGTTGTAAAAGCGTATACCTTGACCCATAAATGAATTTTTAACTTTAGCTAACCGGAAAAATGGCATTTCAATTTTATTTCTGTTCCTTGTGCCATAACAGTGTCTATCTCCTACTCTTGTGTGTAAGTCAGCGTTTTTGTGTACATGCAAAATATTATTAAATATATACTGTGAAGGTACAGTAAGGATACCAGTACTCTTAAAGAGATCTCTTAGTGAGTCCCGAGCACGTAAATTATATATAGAGCGAATGGCTCTTTTCTGTAAGATAAATATAGTTTCTATATCTGCTGCCCTGCCCCATAGTAGAATTCCAT
>CAJQZM010038718.1:15971-45053 GCA_907164665.1 Colias nastes
TTTTTTTGGCATTTAATAATAAATTATTAGCAGTAAACCAGTCGGATATGTGTAAAAGAGCACTGTTCACTTCGTCAACATTTGGGTCATGCCTATCCACATTAAATATTAATGAGGTATCATCTGCAAACAGAACTATTCCACACATATCCTGTAAATAATAAGGTAGATCATTGATATATACCGAGAACAAGAAGGGTCCTAAAATAGATCCCTGTGGAACACCAATGTTAATTGACGCACCGCCAGAACATTCTCCATTAACAACTACAATTTGTATCCTATCATGCAGGTATGAAGGCTATGAGGTTCTGAGCTTGTCCTTTAATCCCATATAAACAAAACATTCTACAAACTAACATATACCATTAAATATTTTTTCAGATTGGACAGGCGGCATACTCTGCATCAAAAGCAGGTGTAGTGGGAATGACTTTGCCAATTGCGAGGGATCTTTCTAAGCAAGGCATAAGAGTGGTTACTATAGCACCAGGTGGGTGACCATTTTATTGGTATTTTTATTAAGAACTAGCGCTACGCGGTTTTACCTGCATTGCTGCGCTCCTATTGGTCTTAGCGTGATGATATATAGCCTATAGCCTTCCTCGATAAATGGGCTATCTAACACCGAAAGAATTTTTCAAATCGGACTAGTAGTTCCTGAGATTAGCGCGTTCAAACAAACAAACTCTTCAGCTTTATAATATTAGTATAGATGATGAACTCTAAAGTAGCTATTAGAATTAGAGCTAATATAAATTGTATATTTTTTACCTTTTGAGTGAATAAAACTTTTTGCTAGTATTAATTATTATTATTGGTATTCCTCATTGTTTATTTAAATAATTGACAAATATTAAAAAAATAACATTTATACAGAATGTTTCTAAAGTGTTTGGATTATATTATATTAATTAAAAAAAGCCGAGCACACGTGTCAGAAGTGAAACTCCTTTGGCATGATTCAAAGATACCAAAATCGTCGCCTTACTCCATGGTGTGACGGTATTGCCATGATGCGACCATGAATTTACTATCAACGCACCTAAAGAAGTTTCACTTCCAAAATCCCTTTTTAAAATAAGTTTCATGTCTAGTTTGGTGCACCATGCGAAATATTACTACTAATTTATTTGCGATTTTTTGCTGGATGAATTTTGTGACGAATATTTTTGTAAATAAATAGATTTGTCCATGCATTTTATCATTGTATGCAGTTCTTGATAAAACAATGTTATCATAAGCGTCCTGTTAATTGTGCTGATAATTTGCATTGCAATTTTAACCTAAATTTCATTTGTATATAAATACTTATTAAGAACTTAATTTCTTGTATCATAATAACGCAGAATACAAATTTGGTTAAAAAAATTCGTAGGATGAATAAATGTCGATTATCAGGAGCTATGTTAGAATAAATCTTTTGAAGCTATGCGCCCTTGGCTATGCTCGCATTTCTGATTTCCTATACTACTTTTATTTTCTATAAAACCCCCGCCATAACTTATATCCTAAATTCGAATTTATCAAATGAAATTTCTCCAAAATCAGTTCAAACGTTTTTGCGTAAATATAAACACTGTAAGGTTGATATTAACAGTAGCAGATGCTTTAGGACAAAAATGTTTAATATTTATATTTTTAATGGCGAGTTAATACTTAATTCCAATAGTATAAAATTAATGCATAGCTTGTGATTGTTAGAATAAATATGAATGTAATAATAATCAACCCATTTTTCCAACTTTGCGAGCAAAAAATTGAAATGATAATCACATATTTGGTCCTGCCTTTGCAGTAATTTATGTAAGATAAATATAAACCTAATGTATTATAAAGATTGATCATTATTTTCCAGGTTTATTCAGAACACCAATGATGGAATTGTTACCAGAGCCAGCCATCAAACAGTTGGAGGCGTCCGTGCCATTCCCTTCGCGTTTGGGACATCCCAGCGAGTATGCGTTACTTGTTCAGAGCATTATACAGAACCCAATGCTTAATGGAGAAACTATAAGATTAGATGGGTCCTTGAGAATGCAACCTTAGGCTAAGCGTACTGTTTTTGTTATACATGTTTATGAAATCTAAATAGATGTAATGTTTTAGATATGTTTGTGTTTCATTTATCTTGTGATAAGAGATTCTGTTGTACATGTCAAGGACTTCCACACAATGTATTGAATACGTAAAGATCTCGAAACGTTCTTGCTTTTCATCGCAGTTTTTGTTTATTCTATTCTTATATAACTTAAAATATATGTAGGTATTTTCGAATTATTATATCAGCTAATAATTCGACGTAGTTATTAACACAAAAGAAAAAGCCAATTTAAACGAAAATATTATTTATTTCTACAATAACGGGCGACGACGGGCGCTGTCCTCCGCCGCCGACGCGTCGTGCGTCTCACAATATTTATTAAACACCATGAAAATAAATACACTGAATGCGGGCGACATCTTTACACCGCCACATATATGTATCTAAGTGGACATCTAAAAATAGATCTCGTGTTTGCAGTTTCCAACTTAACACCTCGAAACACAATGAAGACAATAAAGATTTAGCGATAACAATAACTATTTTAAAATGTACAAAAAGACGTTAATATGTGAGGTAATGACACGGTACAACTGCGGCTACTAGATCGCGGTTGCTCATCTTTTAACTGAACTGTTCACAACTTTACCGATATGTATAACTCGACGCGGATTACCTTAGTATATACAATAAATGATCAGCCATTGCGAGTGACGATGGACGCGACGGCGTTGCGAAGGGTGTCAAGGCGTGATGTCTGAAGTGATGTATAGAGTGGATAGACGTTTGTACATTACATCTAAACGTTCAGTTAACAAAGGAGCAGCCTTACAATGCGCCTTACAGGCAGAGCTTAGATGGTGTACTTATTTTACAATTACAGCGGTCCGGGGACCGAGATGCGAGGGGTGTGTTCCTCTCGACGTGAGGATCGGGTCGACTCACGGAGGCCGTACAGTAACCAATTAGAGAACATCGAGGGACTAAGGTCCACAACAGTTAACACTTACGAGTTACGACGATCAGAAGTACCTAATTATGTGTCTATCGTATCGGTTATGTATAAACAGCGAATGCGACAATGTAACAGTGGTATTCTGTCAGCGCCTTTATTAAATTTAACAACATTAATTGAATTCTGTGTACCTCGCCCTATCTATATGTACAATGATGATATTATTATATAACTAACACGGCTCGCGAAACAAATTAAGGTGCAACAGAAAAAAAATCACTTAGGTTCATAAATTTACAGCTAGGGTGAACCCAGGCTTAGGCCTGTCGATTCGCTCAAATTCACGTCGTCCTCACATTAACTTAATCGAAAATACTATACACAAACTAAAGTAAACAACATCGACTGAGATTAAAACTAACTTATCGTTAATGAACAACAAAGTGGTTAACTTACAAATTGTAACGCGTTTGTTGACGCGCGTTATTATGTTATGATTAGTGTTATTTTGGAATGTGTCTGACGCGTACGACCACTCAGCCATCGATAACTCGTCGCCCAATTGTTTACCGTCCCGTGCAAGTGTGATGGTGACCGACTGCGACCTCGGTCCCGCACCGAGCGCATTGCGTGTACCCACTATCCTCGGCGGCTCCGGGCTTGCCTTCATTGCAATTGATATAGAGAATGTACAAACTTGAATGTGGATAATCACACCCAGAGAGTGAAGAGATCTCGTACAGATAATGTGCCCGGTGAGGCCCGGCGCCAGCGAACGAATCTGAGCGAACAAACGGCCGCCCTCCGACCGACCGCATCACACCGCGAGTTACCAACGCCTATTTGGTATGCATCCGTATTCCTCACCACCGAAACGAAATGTACATGTACCGAGAAACACTCTTCGTGCCGCTCGACGTTATAAAACACTTATTATAATTCATAAATATAGATATTACTTACAAAAACACTAGTTACAACATACGCTGTATATTACAACCTAACTTACGCGTACATAGTAGTTTAACATTACAAGCATAAACTATTTATAATCTATATCGATCGATTAAATATTAAAATCATAGGTAATCCAAGTATAGTAAAGCGGGTAAAATAAAGTGGCGTTCGGATCGTCTAATTAAAGTTAGAATGAACACTGGCACCCTAATAGCTGTTATTGTCTACTCTCGTTGCGAGCGAACGCAAACCACAAGCGGGCCGGCGGGCCGGGGACCGGCAGGCCGGCGGGCCGAAGGCCGGTGGCTCGGAGACGCACTCGCGGACCCTGTACCGTGTACGGGCTTAGCTAATGGCACACGACTCCGGTCTGTAGATGACGAGGGGTATCCACGTAATATTCAATACGTACGACTAATTAAAATAGTATTTATAAATCTGCTTTGAAATATATACATAAAGTTATATTTATACATCTATACATTTAAATACTGCGATACATTTAAATATTTTATCTATAAACATCCAAGTTGTTATTTAATATAAATTGTATATAGGATTTACACAGACAATAATTCATTAGTAGTCAATTAGGTATCAGAGAATCGGTCGTTATTCGAATGCGTCCTACGAAAAAGTGATATAAAGCATTAGTGTATAATAATTAAAAATACTGTAGAAATGGTAACGCGTGCGCGGAGCACAAAACTAATATAACGAAGTAGGAAGAGTCGCCCGAGCGGGGTCGGTTCGGGTTCCTCGCGCGAGACGCGTAACATACAATACTTCCAAAGGGTAAACTCGTAGTGGACAGGAAATAACGTGTTCGCCAAAGTTTGGACAGACCCACAGCCTTCAAAGTACCTAACTACGTCATACCATCACAGATCAGCTTTGCCTTCGATAAAGCGTTTACGAAGCTGTGTTCTCTCGAACAAACCTCTAAGCGTTAACTGAAACTAAATGACTCGCAACATGCCACTCCAGCGGTAACGGTCGCCTGCGCTCGCTATACCACAGCTCCAAGAGTTCCGATAATCCGATATATATACAATGGGGTTTTGCTTCTGTGCGTCGCACCGACATCTATTGTATATCCGTTCATTTGTATATTTCAAATAATTATACTAATTTTTGTAAAAAATAATATACACATGTATAAGGGAAATTAAAGTGCAATGTAATATTTAGATTTCATTCAAATATTTTCAAAAAGGATACCTATAAAAATTCATACGTAACTATTGATAAAAACGTACCGACAAAATCTCGAGGAACTTTCAATAATTGATTTTGACGAATGATTTGATCCAAATTCCAATAGCCGTGTAAAGCCGAACCCGATGTACCGATGAATGTCAACAAATGTCAACAAACGAATCCGTAAGTGACCGGAATTTCTAAACACGTTTTTGACTAATAAATTTCAGTTGACTGGACGGTATATAGACAAACACGGTACCATAACCTCCCTATCTATATAAATATAAAAGCTTAGGTGAGAGCCCCGAGAAGAAATAATGAAAATAATATTAATCGATAACATCTAATATGTACTTTTCGTTGATGCGGTCTACCGTAGATGCGCACTTGGTGCAATAATTATAGGGTAAACTAAAGTTTATAACGACTCTAACACAAACCGTCGATCACATTAACTAAAATCTTATCGTTTCGGGGCCAGGCCTGCCGCTCCCTGTACTCGTTCGCGAAGGCAGGCCGAGACCGTCCACATCTTACCTGACGAACCATTACAAAAATAAAACGTTTTCAAATTAAATTTGCAACGTACATATGTACATAGGAGATATAATATAGATATATATATATAACACAATGATAACGGTTTATTTATAATTTAATACAATAATCCTTTTCCACTTTACAAGTTGATCATAATTTTCGATTACATTACACTATATGTTAGAAAAATACGAAATAATGTACTTTCAGTTAACATATTATATATGTTAATAAAGAACAATATGCTGTATAAAAATACATTGTCTCCTCGGCCGCAGGCCATTTGACGCTAGTACCCATCTTTTTTTTTTAAAAATCTATGATTTTTAAGGCTTTTGCACGTATGTTCAGAAATATTTTACATAATTACAATAGAAGTAGCGTAAATCACTGTTATGTGCTATTTTATAATATTTACAAAGATTATAATTATATACTCATTTGTACTGGTACGGCCGATAAATTATATATATACTTTATTAAATTTTATACAACATTTAGATTAGATTTAAAACATCGATTGAACAAATGTAAACTTTAAACACGACCTCAATGCGATCATTTATTAATTAGTCCTTATTAGTATTTTATAGTGATAATACATAGAGATTTTTATTTTAAAATATCAACTCTTAATAAAATCTGAAATATATTCAGCCAAATAACCACTTTAACAATTCATACTTCACCTAGTCACGTGACCGCTCACAATATGCTCCATAGTGCGTTACTTAAGAAGACGAATTAAACGTGTATTTATAATATTATCGTAATGTATAGTAAGTAATAAGGTGAAGGTATGCGGGCTCGCACGTAGTTAGGTAAAGCGTTATTAACACTAACATTTATACATCACACAACTAACATTAAAATGGTTCATCAATTTTCTTCGATAAAAATCACAGACGTTTTCCTAAAATATGTATAGTAATATTTTCCCTTCACTACGCACCGGAATTAAGACGAGCTAATATAAAATCGGTACTTACACAATTTTGATACGACGATATATAGACTGCACAATAAATAAACCGTAGCTACGCGAAACGGATCGTTAAATATTTGCATATGTTACAGAGATTAGGCAGATAAATAATTTGTATTACTGTATGGGACTAGGCGCGCGCGGCGTCGCCGGCGCTCGGCAATAACTTATATGCTTAATCACACACCAAGTTACCAACTAAATCTAGATTAACAATAAGTAATATTTTGTAGTAGCTATCTCGCTGGATGGGGGAGTCTCGATCACGTGCACGATCTGTTGCTCCCCGTCACTGGTGTTTCAAGATCTGCGAACAGAAAGTGGCTTTCAGCTCTCAAACAGTAATAAACAGGGATTGTATTAGGACCGTGCTATGTGAATGATGGTTAGAACCTGGACGAGTGACTCCTTCACCGATATTAGATGTACGGATGGCCTAGAGGTGCGAATTATTCAAGCGTATCTGTTAGGTGCAGTGTCGTACGTTTGAGCCGCATTGCTACAACCGTTAATATGTAATACGAAGTAGTTAGTGCCTTTGTGGTGGTGCTGTATTAAATACGGTGCAATAGTGGTGCAGTCTCGGAGGTATTGAATGCTTACTATATAGGAGAATGCGGCTCAATCGTGTCGTTTGGCAGGAAACCGCACCTGACACAGACAGAGTCATGAGAATCAAATGTCAATTGCATCGTCATTCAGAGGTGACGTCCCAGTATCCCAAATGAGGCAGCGTTGCACGCTTGAACTTAACATTTTATATTTCAAAATCAAACTGGAATATTGTATTGCCATAATTCATCATATAGAAATCCCGCAAATCTCCCAAAACATACTCTCATTATATTTGGTCATAAATATCCACTAAATATCCATTTCAACGGCAAACTAAAACCGTACAATATGACCGCAATCTTATTTTTAAGGCTTCACGCTATTGTTGGGTCGATGGATCAAGGCCGCACGATTTGGGCCATTTTAAACTTTATTTCTATCGTACTATATTTGGATATCGACAATTTAGAATTGCGATGTTCTATTGTTATTTATATTTTCGCTATATTACCGCATCAGAATAAAGAGCGTTGCAAGCAAAAAGGCTTGTGAACGTGCTCGCTTTATTATAAATGTAATCAGTTCAAGTCAGCAACTTAAATATAGGTAGGTACACAATTGGCACATCTATCGTTATTATATTATCGTATATCATGTAACTGATAGATTAGCTAACATCTATTGTGTTTCATTCGTGCCGAGTGCCTACGGTAACCATGACTACCGTAACCCGCTTTCGTCATGTAAGAATTGCAACAAATAGTTTTCCATTACAAAGCTTATGCAAATAGAGCGTTTGAAGATATATATCATTGAGGGCGCCTCGGATCGCGCTATATCAGCGCGTTCGTTCTATATTAAATCTATTTTATCGTATTCTTCGCTTATAATCTCACGTGACCTATTTAAAGAATCAACGGCGACTATTGAAACTTGCAAAAGTAGACATTTTTATTAAAATACACCGCTGTATTTGTTTATGTTGTGCTACATTTGTATGAAAGGCTCTTTATATAATTGATAAATACCACGTGTAATGTGACTGTATTATAATATGCTCATTCGTATTATATATTAACCCATTTTTGTCAAGTATAAAACATTAAATGCCCCATTTAAATTCAATGACCCGTTTATAAATAATTATCTTTTCATGTTATCGTAAATGAAGTGTATAAGAATAATGTGCGTATACAAGATATATTTAAACTACATAAATCAACGTAATAGAAAATAGAAGAAAGAGATAGAAACAAATGATTAATGTCCTTAAATATCACAATATAAGTACATACACAGAGAATTAATAATGAGTCTGAAAATAGACCTTGCATTTCACGAATATGAAATCCTTGTTTATATTTACGATAAAATATTTAATTAAATATTACATGTACCTCGGTGCATGTTTTATGTGGTCAGCGATGAAATATGAATTTCGAATGATAATGAATTTTACTCAATTGTATTTGCAGAAATATGAATAACATCTCATCACGTTTGATTTAATTAATATTTTAATAAAAGCGATGTTTGTGAAATGTTAAACCATTATGTATAGATTGATTACATCCAATATTGTGGTTTATAAAGCGAATGAAAATAATAAAGTTGCCAGCGCATTCAAGGAATATTTATCGGAGACATATAAATGAGTTTTCATGTTCAATATGTATGTTGAAATTTACATTTATTTATATAAATTTATAAATATAAATTTATAAAGAATAGAAGAAATTCGATCACGAGGCGGGACTCGAACACGCATCCTTTCGCGCCATTCCGGGGCGGATGCCTGACCAACTCAGCATTTATCATTTAGATTTATTTTTTTGTTATACGAATCGTATGCGTTAGGTCTTCTATGAACTTGCGTTACTTAAACATGAATTTGGCCAATTTATTCATTTGTAATAAATATAATATGTTCTTTATTAAATTCACGTTCATTTTATAATCGGATTATTATTCAAAAACAAAACAGAATTTATACAACAATGGTACTTCAGAAAATTTGTTAAAATTTCGTTAAACATTGTAATTATTTTCATTGTGTGGGTTGTGTTTGAAATAGATTTTTAATCCCTTCAAGGTACTGTAAATTGTCTAATTAACGAATATTCATTAATTAAGTGAATTGTAAACAAGTAAGAATATCAAGGAACACTGGCAACTCTATAGCGTGTGGTCTTATAATGAGTGAGAGATGAATATATAATATAATAACAAGTAACATACAATCGGTCTAAAGTTGATGTGTGCTCAGCACTCCGGTTTACCATCTCGCCTCCATTTGGCCTAGAAAGAGACACATTACTGCATAACTCATACTGTATATTTGAGTTTGAGTTTGAGTATACCTTCAGTTTTTTTAAATACTATCTACCAAATAAATATGACTAATTTAAATTGAAATGTTTCTATATTGTGTTTATATTCAAATGTTGTGTAGATAGTCTATGTGTGTATTGATGTAGTATGTCTGATGTTTTTAATTTTTATGTTTCGATAAATATATTTATGACTTATATTTATATATCACTTGTGAATATACTATACGTTGTATTGGGATGTAGTTTGAACCTTTAAAATTTATTTGACCTAACATTATGTTACTTTTTAAGATGATGATATTATGTCCATATAATTCATAATTGTTCTGTAAAGGTTTTATTCTATAGCATTGGTTATATTGAAATTGTATGTTCTGACAATAGTTTGCTATAGTTTGATATTAGGTAGGTAATTGTTTTGATGTGGAATTATAAACACTATAATATTTTACTTTATTTTCAAGATCCATTAAATGAAGACATGTAATAGAAAGTTTATTTTCTATCTCAGATCACGTGTTTTTAATTAACAATAATTGGTCGATTCGTACCAAAATTTTCCATCAAGATGAGAACAAAATTGAGATTTCTTTTGTACATATGACAAAATATAGGAGTTCAACAAATCTTACTGAATATATAAGTGGCTTTTACTCCCACAATTTCCTTTTAACTAAATAATTAATCTTATTACCAATTATTTTCATATTTCATCAAATTAGTATATCAAATACAGGATGTTTTGTCATAGGTACTTATGGAAGCAGATATAAATATATATTTACACGTGTTTTAAACATAAAATACTTTCAGTTGAAAGTTCTCACTGTTCGACAAAAATTACTGTAATGTAAAGTAGGTTATCGCCTAACAATTTAATTAAAGAGTATCGTAACTGAATGACGTCATTATCGCGAAACTATATTGAGATCATAATGAGAACGTAACTTTTCATTTTTATTTTATTTCCCTTTGTTTTATCAAAATTCTAAATTTCCAAATAGAAATTCTATAAAAGTAGGTCATACCGATTCGCCTTTGCGTCACTGTTCTTATCAAAAGTTTTCTAGATTGCTAGTTAATTTCAGTAATAGCTTTCATGACCGTATTACTATGAGGGTCGCTCTCCATAGAGACAAGCTACACTACCTATTCTGTCCCTTCAACTAATTTAACTAATCCAACATTTGGAATGTGTACACCAATTGTCTTCCAAACTCGTTCAAGCGTAACCTAACCTTCTAGAACGTTCCCGAACATTCCAGAACGTTCGGGAACCTTCCAGAACGTCTACTCACTTGCGTTTAGCGTGCAGCATCTCCATGAGCAGCGTCTGTGTGGGGGCCTGCCCGGCGCAGTGCCGCTGGTAGAGGTGCTCCTCCCCCCGGGCCGCGAGCGCGTGGATCTCGGGCACCACCATTACCAATTTGCCAAATTTATCCTGGAATAAACGGTGGTTTCTATTAGCTATTTGCCAAATATATCCTGGAATAAACGGTGGTTTCTATTAGCTATTTGCCAAATATATCCTGGAATAAACAGTGGTTTCAATTAGCTATTTGCCAAATTGTGTTTTTCATCGGCTAAGTCTTCAATCTGTTTAATATATATTGTGGAACTTCTCTCTGTCATTATTAAAATACTTACGTAAAGTTACATTGTTATGATTTTAAAGAGTAACTACGGAGTTGGCCGGTTCTTCTCTGTAGAAGCTGCTTTCTGAACCGGTGGTAAGTTATTATTTTTCTGTATTCTAAACTAAGTCTAGTTGAATTTATAAATGTTAGAGATTGAGTTTGATGCTTTTCAGTTCATTTAAATCTAAAATAATATTGCGAAATTTAAACGTATATCGCTCTACAAAACGACTGAGATGTAATTGTGATGTTTTCAAGGATATCAGATCTTGTAACAACAGCATACCTTGAATTCATTTTATCCACAATGCATACAATAGAAATAAGGCATTGAAAATTATCGATCCATATTTTCAAATAAAATGTATAAATGTGCAAACTTCTTAGTTGAAGTGTTTATGAAACTTCAATAAATGTTATGATATCAGAAATATCAGACCTTTTAAAGTTAAAAGTAAATACTTTGAAAAATGTTATCCGCCGTGTAAAAGAAATGCATACAAAGGAAATAAAGCGTTGAAAACTTTCTCGCTCCATATTTTTCAAGTGCAAGGTTTAAAAGTGTAAGCTTCTTAGTTGAAGTGTTTATGAAACCTCAAGAAATGTTTCGTACCTATTTATGTTTCGTTCCGCTTAGCTAACTGGGAATTCCAGAGCACAATATGTTAATATTCTATCCCAATACGTGTTTTGCTTTGTTCCGGAAACTTATCGATTTTTTTAAACACGCCATCTCCAATGTATGTCACCGCAAGCTTTCCAGCTAAACTGGGATTTTAATGTAATTACTGGACGAGACAATAAAGAACTTTAGTTATTTATACGAATGCGACTATGTTAATACATTCCACGGGATTACATTCATGTGTCTGTCTTTATCTAACATTGTTGCTGGCAATGAATAGAATATGCTTTGTAAATGCATAATGACGTTGTACTCGTTAGGTCTATACCAAGAAGCATAAAGTCTATACAATTTATGCGACGAATTGACACAAAAACTGCAATGTATACTATATTTGTGGTATTTTCGCAAAAGACAAAACGTCTATATAAACTCGCCCGCTGAATACTCTCTCGCGTTTTCAGTGACCCATTTTTCGGATTACAGTTTTAATTTCACATTCTCCGTTCAATTTAAACGTAAATAAAATATAATTTGAAAGCTTTGTATTGTGTAACACTACATAGCAAATCAGTTTAGTGATAGGAGCGGTATCGATATTAACTCAATAAATAATTATGTATGCATGTTGTGCGTATTATTATATTATTATAATAGCAATTGTATTGTGGCTATACATAATTTTTGAATTCGTAAACAATTGTTAACTCTACCTTCATTATGTGTAAGCTAATCGTGCGGTTATGCAATTATTTTAATGCAATATAAAATTTAAAATTTTTCCTTCAGCATTTTGTAGCTAAAGTATATAAAGATACTAGCGGTCCGCCCCGGCTTCGCCCGTGGTACATATGAAAAATAGATGTTGGCCGATTCTCAGACTTACCCGATATGCACAGAAAATTTCATGAGAATCGGTCCACCCGTTTCGGAGGAGTATGCAGACTAACATTGTGACACGAGAATTTTATATATAAGAAGAATATTGCTACGACTGTCTCAGATTTTTCTCTCGAGATATTGCGTATTAATTCATCGTAGAATGTTTGATTTGATCTTTGCAATCAATTGGCCAAGTAAGATAGACGTATTTCGATTAGTGCGGACGTTGAATCAAGAAGTTGATTACTCCTATAATGGTCTAAGATCCGAATATAGGTCGACCTTCACCGGCGTGATAATAGAATGAGACCAATTTTATAATAAATGTAGTCTATTAAAAAATCTATTAAAGATGGGTTGACTGAAAAAATCCTGGACAGGATATTTTTAGTTAATTATTAAAAAAATCTTTATATTTTTTTAATTATGCAGTGTTGAGACAATAAACAATTTTGTTATAAAACAGCGCTCATGCTGATACTTATATATTTTTTTTCTATCATCCCATCAAGAGAAAGTAACTGGTACGGACATGCCTATTTATACCTGCCAACCTAGCAGTTTGTCCAGGTAAATATTAGAAAACCTATGACTGCACATTCTGTAGGTTTCATACTTCAAGTCTATTATATTTTTTTTTATTATCTTGATAAGTACTGCAATTAATTAAAAAAATATTTTTTAAAAATTAATTAAAATGTCCTGTCCAGGATTTTTTCAGTCAACCCATCTTTAATAGATTTTTTAATAGACTACATTTATTATAAAATTGGTCTCATTCTATTATCACGCCGGTGAAGGTCGACCTATATTCGGATCTTAGACCATAAGAAAAACGTTGTAGAACAGCTAGAATTATATGTATAACAAGACGTTATTTTTAGATGAACATAGTATAAACTATTATAAAGATGCATTTTTTCTCACTTCATCATAGAGATTTAGGTTATTTTTGTCGGTCGCGAACCGTAAACAATACTCCCGACCCAGCCTCTCAAAGCTCGTCGCGTCGGTATAATGAAGTTTAGTCGGTTCTCCAATGTTGCATGGCATTTTCCCCAAAGGTAATGGGTTACCAATGATCATTAAAAGGCCTGTAAAATAAAGGTCTAGAAAAATAGTTACCTGTATCGTAGGATAGCAGGTCAGCGTGTAATCCAAGAGCGCAGCCTGTACCGTCTGGTAGCCGTCGCGCACGCATTTCACGTTTACGATACCCCTCACGTCTGAAACCCCAAGAATACTCTTCAAACAAGTACTACTGCTATAACTTGTCCACTTAAAATATGCACACACATAGAAAATAACAAAAAATAAACAAAATAAAAATACAATCAATTCGCATAGGGCAAGGCGTGTAAAACAAAATAACAAAAGTCAGAAGGAGGAAGAAAATACTAACCAGGGTTAAGTAGTAGCAAGAATTTGACACAGATGTAGTCAGGTACGTCGAATTTGAGTTCTGCGAGTTTGTTCTGGAGCTCGTTGAAGTGTTCGGCGAGGGACGGCACGCCGAGGAGGCCCAGACACAGCAGGTCGAACTTCTGGCCGTTGTGCAGGGTCGTCTCGTCCGGGAGCCCGTTGTGCATCCGCTGGTGCAGGTGGTCCAGCACGAGCATGTCGGACCACGAGTGCTGCAAGAGCTTCATTTGGTCGTCGACCTGGGGAGAACATTCAGCGTTGCTGTATGCGGCCTACCTTCGACAAATGCACGCACATTTGGGCGAAGAGATTACGGGAATACGGCGGTTACATACATTCGCGAGCAGACGAGTCAGACACGGCCGCCGTATTCTTTGCTTTTTCGACTACCCGGGACATAGGGACCGTCCTTGTTCATAGTATCGCGTGTGACGTAGTAACGTTACTTTGCTCATCGCAAATCCCTGTTTCCCTGAATGCAGCGGTGAATTCGCTACATTAAATGTATAAGCGATTTGTATGTTATCTTGAACCGAATGACAGACGCGAGCGGCTCACGGCTCAGCTCTGACCTACATTTTGTCTAGTTGCATTAGTGTACAGGGCTGTACGAACGAGTAAATTTGCCGTTTACGAAACGACATAACTGAATTTTAGAGCTCAAACTTATTGCACCACCGCGGCAGCGCTTACTCAATGTCTATCAAGATCGGGTCATCAAGATCCGGTCTTCCAAAACTGTTACGTTGCGTTCGATAACTATACTTGGATTCTGTTTAATTTTAAAATTGTCACCAACTGCCTATAAAACTGGCAAATAATTTTTAATAAATAATTATCGCCAACTTCGACGAAGTAGTTATGAATAAAAAACATCACGTTCATGAGTGAAGAAATGAAAAATCAACACTTTTGCATGCCGCTTTTGATACGAAACTAATTGCCATTGAATGTTTGAGCTAGCGTAGTTAGCTAGCATTCTCTTAGGTGAGCTATCTTGGCTTGAGATGTCCGTAGTCCGTACTCGGCTTATGATCTGGGTCAAAGTCGCGGCGACGAGTAAAGTGCCAGATACCATACAAACACGTCAATTTAATAGAATACGGCTTTGTCAGCCTCTATACATAACTTTATGAATCGCGGTCTATTACATAAGATATTGAACAAACCTTTTTGTTTAGTTACGTCCAAATTTTTTGTAACGAAAGACGTTTTTGAAATATTATTATTTGATGGAAAACTTGGATTTGAATGAATTATTTATTTAAGCGGATTTAGATATTTTTTTTTACTCTATAGTCGAGGCTTTAAATGGTCATACGCAATTATGAAATACCTATCTAAATCATTATATTGTAACAATTTTGTAGAGCGTTAAATTTGCCTTAGCGTTAGATTTAACGTTATCATAAGCGGTTTTGAAACTAAGGCTTGGCTAATGTCTTTAACGAATGGGCTGTAATGAAATAGAAAGGCGAAAGAGCCAAATTGCACGACCCTATACTTTTCAGCAATAAAGTGTATGTAATAATTTAATTGAACATAAAAAAGGAAGCTAATATTCAAATGTATTTTTTAACTAGCTTATCAGACTGTATAAATAAATTGAGGGAACCCATTAAATAGTCAATTGGTTTCGTAGGTATCCCATACAAAGTCCATGTGTACATTGAACATTGACGTGATAAAAACGTCATTGCGTGTTCGAACTCATTGCGGTACGCGTCTAAACTAATCGTGACTCGTTAAACGTTACGTAAGAGAAAGCAACGAAAGGCCGCATAACTAGTTACGTCTCGGTTACCAGTGGTTACGCGCGCAGTAAAAAGTGCTTTCTCGCGGCAAGTCGGCCACGGGCACTGTGTCAAGTGCGCCGACGAAAGTGCAACGTTGCCGCACCGCACTCCATACCGTTACATCACATCCGTCTGGAGAAAGCATAGGTCATCAACATCGATCTCGCGCGCTCCATGCTTCGCTCGTCCTTTTATTTACGTGCTCACACATCCCGTTAGAAAGAGCTACGGCAAGGCATTTCTAATGCTTGTGCGACTGCTCGCGTGTAAAGATTAAAGAACATAGCCCATTTCCGTAAACATGTGTAAACGCAGGCGAGATTCATGTACGTACGCCGTCGTCCTAATTCTGAGAATGGGTCGTAAACAAGCCGCGTCATTTAGCACAAATGAAAATTGCTAGTTGCGGAGTTGAGGCCATCTGTGGGAGCGAGAGGAGATGAGGGTCGGTGCGGCAACGTCGCGCGGCCACGTGACCGGCTACGGGTCTTGCGTAAGCGTACGGCGACCACGGAACGCGACCGCTACCGCTTTGCTCGCTCCTCCGTTGGCTTCTCCTGATTGATTGAACTCCGGTACACGCATAATTGATCACTGGACGCACAATCATTTGTATTCATGAACGTTGTTAGACTCTTTGAAATATAAATGCTTAAGCATGGCCGGAAACTACTGCATTTAGTGAGTCGCGAGTCACTCGGAAATGAATTGTTAAAATATTATTATTATGTAATGACAGCGAGTAATGTAATTAGGGACGCTAATGTGGAATCGTAACGCGACGGCAACGATTGGCGGCATGCTTGTCGTGGGAACTTGACCCAGTTGGTGAGGCGCGGCGGGCAGAGCGGAGGGGTATCGATTGCGAACGGCACCGCACCGCTCTATGCGTCACACGCGCTTCTATTTACACGGCCGGATCCCTTCCTTTACACACAAATCATAAGAAACATCCTTCGCATGGCGAAACAAAACAATTCGCAAAAGCATCACAACAATCGCAAAGATAGGTGTACACCAGGAGGGGGTTGACGGGATTCGGGATGGGATTCTTATACTTATCTGGAAATTCACCTTTAAATACTTAAAGAACACGGTGTTTCTCGCCCAGTCGACTTGCGAGAACAGATTTTGGTCGAGAACTTTGCACATTAACTCGAAGAGATCCACTTCGCACTGGTTGTAGGTTTGGCTCTGCAGAAGGCCGAAGAGGGAGTTCTGCCATTCTCGGTCGTCGATGGTCTGTACGAATTCCCGGATCATGGGCGAGACCCGGAGAGTTTCTGTGCTCGTGGCTTCGGCGGTGCTGGATGGGGTCGCGGCTGCGGAGGCTTGGGTGTCGAAGGCGAAGGCGTCCGGCGAGGCCGAGTGCGGCGAGTGGGTTTCCCATTTGTCGTGCGAGGGCGGCGGCGGCGGCTGTGGAGGCTGCGGCTGGGTGGCCAGCAGCGCCGGCCCGGGGGATGACTCCGGTGATGACGTCAGCGACGACACTTGTGGTATTTGAATCTCCTGTTTCACGGGCACCGAGGCGTAAGGTGAGCTGAATCCCAGGACGAGCCCGCTGTCTCCGAGCGAACCGCGAAGGGTCTGCACGGCGATCTGTCTCTGCCTCATCATTTGTAATTTGCGGGCGCGATCGCGTTTGTACATTGGACCGAATTTGTTGCGACCACCTCGCATGCGGTCTGCTCGCACGGCTGTAACAAAGAAACAGTTCATTACGATCTTTTCAAACTGACTGAGGCTGACGTGGACAGATAAAGTAAATCAAATTAAATTCTGAATGGCCTTAGCAAGTTATAGGTCAAGTAGTGTCTTTATAAGTCAGTAATTATCTTAATTATTACTTGTGTGGAAAAAAGCCATACATTATTTCTGTAATGCAGTCATTTAGTACTAAAACCTTACGTTCTCTAATATACGAAGCGTAAAATCTGTCTTTTAGAGAAGGCGTCAGTATATTCAGGAGTGCTAGATGACTACTGCTTGCGCTTTAATTAAAGCCTTTGATAGTAAGAGATAGGATAATTTGAAGCCAAGTATCCTGTGCAAATAAGATGCGTTGTAAATTAGCGTTCATCTACTGATTGCTCTAGGAGACTTTGATTTAAAAACAACTCATTATCAGATTGATAGTAATAACTTTTAATACCTACATATTTATTCATGAAAATGAAATAGATGCATGAAAGTAATTCAGAATTGTAAGAAATAAACTACGAAGCAAACAAATTATTATCTACACTGATACATTACGTTTGCCTGAATAACATAATCCGATAGACACAAAATAATAACCTAAATTCATCAGATCATGTTGAATGCTAATGCATGATACTACATCAGCTTTGTAACCCACAAATTTGATATTTGATATTGACTAATTGCTAAAGCTCAATCCCTGATTTTCCATAATTGGTTTTTCGGGTTGTGGGCGCCGCCTGCCGGCATGTCGCTGCGCCGCCGGCCGCTATTCGCTGAGGCCTGTGTGCGGACGCAGGCGGCCGGCACCGCTCCGACACACTTGGCCCTTCATCTGTTAAATCGTGTGCTGGCCTCTGATGCCACAATTGATATTTTTGCTAGCAGTACAAATACTGTCCTAGACCTCTGTAACAGGTACTTACATAGAAGGTAACTCCGTTTTGTTTTTATTTTTGTTAACGTATTATTAGTTATTACTTATTACTAAATTCAATGTATGCTTTGGTATTATTACTGTAAGTACAATGAATGTTTCAATAAATAAATAAGATTAAACAAATAATGTAGCTTAGATTGAACATATTTGATCATGAAAGTGAACCGTTATCCGTTAAGCAGTTTAATAACATTGCACTAATTGATGATTGTAAGGGGATTTGCGAATTACAAAACAATAAATTAGACCTTTTATCTGTATAGAGAATTTAATCCATATTTGCCACCACATGAGTCGAATCTACAAAGCACATTATATTTTATTTGAATGAATAGAAGACTTAGTTTAAAATGTTCAACATTTTAACATTATGTTGTTTACTCTATTCGTAAACCCATGTATAAAATTAAACGCATATTTGGTACCATTTCTTATCAGTGCCGCTCAGATAAGAATTCCTTCGCCTAATAGCGAATGTAAGTAAAACCAATCTTCGTCAACCTAAAATATTTATATGTCGGTATGGCGTCGCTCATTGGTTTTAATCTTAGATTGCAATTCGATAAAGTTTTAATAACATTCTTGAAAATTAGGACAGCGGCCCCATAATGCACGCAGTCTACTGCTCTTTATTGTTTTGGCAATATTCCAAATATCAAGCGGCCGCTTCTCACGATATCAGCAATTTATGACCGTTCCGATTCTTTGAGAGGTAAAGTCTAAAATGGTGCCTCTAGAATGAGAACAGATATTAGTACTGTACATAACTAAACGCATGTATAATATAACGAGCATCTGTTTGAAATTAATACCCTCGACATCGTCGCATTTCCCGGATATGCAGTGTACTCGAGTTTGCGTCGGGACAAAAATTGCATTGTTGAGGTTTGACGACTTCTCGCTTTACTTTTGAATTGCTTTAACGTCGTTTTCGACAAAGCAGAAACTTTCCTACTCAGCATTATAGCCCTAATAAGTTCCTATAATTACCATAAGAATATTAAAATCGAAGGCACATCATTCAACAATGTCAAAGTAAGATAAATGTCAAGGAAAGAAAAAAAAAAACGCAGTCACGACATGCAATCGTCGTTCTGATTTTTCACTTCTCCAAATCACAAACTTTTTTGTACGTTCAAGACATATCGCAACTCGCAGACAAGTTATCGAAACTGTTACAAACTGTAAATAAATAAGTCTGAACCTGGAACGGAAGGGGGCTTTCAGTCAGTTGCCGAGTCGCCCAACCCACGAGTTAAAAATAACAACCAGTTTTTATTGTAGCCATCGCGCCTCTGTGCGAGAAGGACAAAGTTATAGGGCGCCGCTAAGGATCCAAGAGAGACGCAGAGCGTAACGGATTTGAGCGTTGTTGTGTGCAATTCCACCAGTTTCGTATTGCAGTCTGTTTCATGAAAGAATTTATGTATCTACAACCGCAGAACTCGGTAAAGACTGTTTCAAACTTTGCCTACAAACTTAAATATCATATTTTGACTGCAAGTTTGGGAGTTAGTATTTTGTCATACGCACTGCTGGTTTTAATGTCTAGCATGTTTCGTAGTGGTCTATAGTTGTAGGAACAAGGAAGTCGGTATAGAATTTCGATAAACATTCGTCCATTCATTGCAGCAACAAACAACTATGAGAGCAAACTCGTGAATGCGGTACGTCGATAGAATCCTCTTCTCATTTCACAAAAACTGGTTTACATGGTCGTCCCTTGACACAATTTGATTAAACGGGTTTTTGACTTTTCCTTCGTTTATCATTACGTAAAAATATACTATCAATAGATTGTTTCTAGTCAGCAGGTAGGTAAATAGTTTTGACTAGGACTGAACAATTTATAGACTAACGATTAGCGAAATATGAATGTTATTTTACAACTAATGAAATTAGAAAAAAGAAATTGAACGATAGCAAATCCTTTGACGATTATTTTAGTCAAAAAATCTGAAGTCACATCGTGCTTGGTTTGTTGTGTTTTCAAGAATAATCCTTTATATTAACTTTGATGATGCAAAATATACCACTTATTCATTATTAATTCAAAGCTAGCAATATAAAGAAAAGAATTTCATCGAAACTGTTTAAAAAACTAATTAAAGAACAAAATATACCATTTACTGTCAGCTAAAAGGAAAAAATAACAGCCATTATTATTTAAATTTTCAACAACTTTTTATGATTTTTTTAAGCTCTAGATCAGAGAGATTTTCATACCGAAGAAGCCTCATTATAATATAATAGCAATTAAAGCAGTTTGAATCAATGTAATCTAAATTTTATTTATTGCCTCAATTCACGTTACAATTATCTGTTGTACTCGTTTCTTAACTAGGACTTATGATAGAGAAACCAGTTCCTTCTCAAACATGCATACATAATGTCTGTGAAAGAATTATGACATAATACCAAAAGATAAAATGAAATTTATTAAGCTAACATTAAAAAATGTTCTAAGTAACCTAGATCTATTTTTCTTTTGGCATTCATAATTTCAATCCAATTTAATGACAGCGTAGGCTTTAATGTTGAAAACTGGAGTGTATTCATAGAGATCGGAATAAGCGAAACTAGATTGCGTCATAATACACGAGTAAATGTTATACCTTTCGTGACTCTGTGGAGTTCTTTTGTGTCACGGTGCTATGATGTACTATGCCCTATTACGGTCCACAGCACTTATTTAAATTTCGTGTTGTGTATGAAACGATTTTAACCCGGCGGGCATGAGCCAGGGTATCTCACACCCTGTTACATTTTTAAAGTCGTGTAATTTTTAAGTTTTTCGCGCGGCATTACCAGCGCGCTCAGTAGCTGGAAGGAGGGCCGCGGGGAGTGGTATGGTGGTGTGATCGTAGTGTGGCGCGGCTCACCGGCCGGGATAATCGTGCGCAAAAGTGTTGAGGGTATGTTAGACCCTGCCTCATGTTTGACGTATTTATTTTTCGTAAATATTTAATTATACATTATTAATTTTTAACTGATTTTATATTGTTTTTTTAGTTCTATGGTGTGATCTGTGTTTGCGAATCAGTTTTTTATTCATTAATTTGCTTGTTTTACTGTTTTTAAGCTATTGCATAGCTTCTATCGCGGGCCTTGAGCGCGGGGACCGAATCGAGAAATTCCGTAACGAAAAACCTCACGCTCCCCACTCCGACGGGCACGGAGGTGTGGCTTGAAGGCATAGCATGCAATAGCTTTACCGCGGCAGTCCCCGAGTGCCACACGTCTTTTTTTTTTAGTTTTTTTATCAAATTGGACAACGAAAGGCATGAGGAATGGATCCGTACTATGTTGGAGGCTGATTCTTCAGGTGATGAATCCAGTATATATAGAAAACAATAATGTTTCCATCAAGAGAACAGAATTCATTCGTAACTTGGGCTTATCAATGATTTCCGAACACCTACATGAAAGAAAATCAAAACAGCTTATTCCAAGTTACATCCGCCAGAGAATTGAAAAACAGCTTGAGAGTCCTCATCTAGACCTGCGAATGCACCCGGACGATATGTCAGATGTCAGGTTTGTCCTTACAAGAAAGACAGAAAAACCAAATACTCCTGCAAAACTTGTAACAAGCCCTTATGTCTGGAGCATGCAAAATTCATGTGCGAAAATTGTGCTGATTTTGACACTAGTGATTAGTATATTTTTTAGCAAAAAAAAATCAACTCATATGTTTTTTAAGAAGAAGATGTCGTTATTTTTTAATTTTAAGTTGATTACATTCCAAAGAATAAAGATTTTTTGTTAAATTCATCTAATTTGTAACTTCATAAAAAAAATTGCTATGATCTCATCATTATATGAAACTAGAATAAATAATAATTAATGTAGAACTCTAAACTTGTTTTATTTCATTTTACACTACCAAAACATAATTTTACACAATATAATCAACAAAGTAAAGAAAATAATACTAAATACTAAATTATGCTAGATTGTATTAAGGGTATGTCATACCCTGCCTCATGCTTGATGTAACTTTATTACACCTCATGCTCGCCGGGTTAAAGTATACTTACAGATCGCAATACACTTTTACATATGTGTTTATGTTATCGTTAGACAATTCACACGACAACACTTTCAATTATTTTCCATGAAGCTATTCTTTTTAGCCGGATATTACGTGAAGCACGACTAATTTACTTTATCATGACTAATGTCACCAGCACATTTGCGGTTTCCATTCACTACTTATATTTATACGAGTATTACATTCATTTCACTCTTCTCGGTATCTATAAATACCTGGGCAAGAATAAAATTAAAATACGTAGCAAAAAATACATAATTATTCGTAGACAGGTACAGCAGCATAAAAATAATAGCTACTTCGTTTAATTCTTGTTGGAAAAAATTACCTCGTTGCATGATTCCGTTTGAAAACTTGAGCATTGTTTAGGTACGAACCTAAATGGGAGCAGTGGATATTTTCTAAGTTCTAATGCATTTAATAATGTATCTTTATTGTAATGAGCACGCGATAGTAGCTGATAATGTTGGAAACGAGGTCAGGCACTTATTACACGACGTAAGTAGATCAAGGTCAAGGTCATTTTTACAAATCAAAAACACACAACTCTGTGACAAACAGCCGGTGTGCAAAAATAGCTACAAACGAGTGTATGTTCACCTCGCATTCTAGAGCTATTTGCGGCTAGATATGGCCTACTTGTCTAAGATGGGTCAAGGTCTACCTTAGCGATACGCAACAATATATCTAACTGTGGCGACCTTAGCGACGGCGACAATCCAACATCACGAGATTCCGAGCGATTACAGCTATTCGAAACGAAGATACGACCTTGGAGCGCGCATCAGGGTCGTCAAATGAAGTAATCGTGTCAACGAGATAAAAAATTGTGTGTTCCGAAAGGACGGGAAGAGGTGGGGAACGCTCCTTGTACCGACGAGTCGGTGAAACTTGGTCAAGGCTGGCGGCGCCCCCCGCCTCCTCGCCTCGTTATCCACGACCGACTCCGAGGCGAACCGAATGCTGCCGAACGCCCGCGCGCTATATCGCGCCTAGATAGCACTGCTGCGCTGTGATCGTTACACAAGACAAACGAGATAAATCATCACCCGCACTGATCTACACAACTGTGTCAAGATCTCCTCCACTCATTTGAAGAGGTCGCTTATAAGATTTTCAAATGCGTGGTAACAAGATCACCGAAGCGATTCTGTAGTGACCTTTAACTTAAATCTAAGAAAACGAACACTTACTAGAGACTAATAGCGCAAAACTATTATTTCTAATAAGATTTCCCAAACAATCATTGACCATTGCCGATTTCGAGTTCGAGACCTATGAAATTATTTTTGATATAAATTATGTGTTCTCGAACACATAAATTTACATCGACAATACGATACGACGATAAAGACAAAAATAGCACACCTGCATGATTTTATTCATACAGATATATGACGAAATAAGTAATAACCCTTCCAAAAATTACTTATTTTTTAAAGATGGCGTCAACCGCCCCCTGCAACTTCTGTAATAACAAGACAGGTAATACCTAAAAAATAGAAAGGCCCGGTGTACGAGGCCGCTCTGTCGAAACGTTCGATTCAGGTCAAGGCAGCGCGCCGAAATAGTCGGCTGGCGCGCGCGTTTTTATTGTGATCTAACATCTGTCGCGAGCGCCTGACCCCCGAGCACTCTCAATACGTTAAGTAAGTATTTGCATCTATCCTCTCCTTCAATGAATCACGCCTCACTATCTAAAACTCCTTAAATCTTAAGGTAAAGCCAAATGTCTTGTCAGATTCCAATTAGCCCTTGAATTCATACAAGAACAGGGCGTTCATACCGTAGTCAAGGCTCATCCAAATACTGTATATTTTATTATATACGCTCATGGCGTAATAAAATTGCGTAATTAAATATTGAGAACTATAAAGCCAAACATTGAATAGAGCATCAGTCTGAATACTGATTACATTTTAACTGTCGCTCGAAACAAGCGTGGCGTAGCAACGTCGTTACGTAAGGTGGTGTGAACACAACGCTCAGCAATCCATGTAACAATCATTATTTGACCATCTCCGTCCGCCGATGCGCTTATGTGGTCACGTAGGGGAACATATAGAGGTACTTAATAAATGTTTATAATTACGAGTTGGAGCATCAAACACAGTTTATGGCAGAATTAATAATCGTTTACGTTAAAATTTGTCAATAATTCTATTTCATAATAATCGTTGTTCATATGAAGCCTTCGTAATGAAGGTCACCTGCGATATTTCAGTAATATGATTGCTGGAATACAGATATGGAAAGTACATAGTAAACATTGTGTAGTAATAATTAGACAATGTTAAGCTAATTCAATACGCGTAGTCTTGAAGCTGCAACGTGATACGTGTTCAGGTCACATTTGGGTAGTCCATTGCGACAGGTCGAGCGAGGCGTCTTGTGAAATGGCGCTTGCGCAGCGCACCCCACTGAACGGCCGATTGTGTCGAAATGCACGATACAGTCGCTTGAGCGTACCCAGCTCATAACAACTACCCTCGTTTCATGAACGTTCTCGTTTTTTAATTAGCGTTCATGTCATAATGTCGCAGGTCGGTTTCGAAACCGAGCTTTATTATTGGTTTCAATTCACATTTGACACCTTCGCTGCAGCACTTAAATAAGTCGAAAGTGGATAAAGCAGTTTTTCAACTTGCCATTTGAAAAAGTTCTCAATGAAACCGCGTTCAAGAGACCAATTAAATGTTTGCATTGTATTAGGTACTCTATGAGAAATAATTAATGATACTGGAAGGGAATCCCTGGTGGAGTCAAAGTCGTTTATAATAAACCAACGGTAGTTATAAAGTTTAGGATACGACACCAGTAATGGCATTACACAAGGCTCGGTTGCAGGTCGAGCGGGCGGTGCGAACCTCTCGCAACACCCGCTATTCGGGTCAGCAACCGATTTGTGAGAATTGTGTCATCTCACACATGTTTCTATAGTAGTGCACGACTAAATAAAAACTTTCATATATAATCCTTTCAGAATTTGATAAACAAGTAGAGACCCGAGCTCATATACCACTATGTAGAGACGATCCATTGCAGGAGAATATGTATGTGATAGTAGAAAGTTTCCCAAATTTTGGAATCAAACTTATTCAAATGTAGCTATTTTATGACGGGATGAAAAAACGATTCTGAATAAATGGGGAATAAATGAGTCGTCATGTCAAAAGGGATACTGTTTTATATACATGAGCGTGAGAAATGAATCCACAAAGGCGATTAACGATTCAATAAAATTTATATATGTATTTATTACATTTTACAAAATCGTATACATTTAAGTGTCGATGATTCAGTGGCTTATTTAAATTGGAAGAGTCAAGAATTTGCAAACCTGTTGAAGATAGGAAGAGCAAAAAGATCGACCTATTAAAGGTGTAGCATTAGGGAAAGGCTATAGAAGATCCATAACAACATTGATGTAATATGTATATTCCTAATGAAAAAAAAAAAAATACTTACTAAACTTGTACCTAGAACTACTCAAAACAAATCTATAGATCCATCCTACCCAAGGTTTAATCTCGTAAGTTTTCGAAAATTAATTTGTAGCCGTGTGTAATATTATGTATTATACACGTTTCAATGTAAGTAATAGATGCTGCAAACATCCCAGCATCTGGCGAAACGCGCAATGGCGAGTGGCTCACGCACACAGCCGCAACCTTATGTTGCGTACATAAACTCACAACAGGCAGCGCGCGCGCCGCATCGCGGCCCCGCTTGCAAGTAGGTCAGGGCGCTATGCGGCCGTGCGCGTTTTAAATTTAGAATGATCTGCGCTTCAAACTCCGCCCCATTCGATCACCTAGCTAGTTAGCTACAAACTAAACATTACCTTAACGGTTAACTCTTATTACTCAAAATGTCATAATACCACATTGATCTCGAGTTAGAACACTAAAGTAATTTTTGGATGACAAATAATGTCTAATAGGGGGATAATGCTAACCAGATTCCAATAATGAAATTCGAAACAAGTGGTGCACGTCACGTAGAAGAATTGAAGGAAAAGCATTTCTTATTGTATTTCGATACAATGCGGTGTCGTAAGCACCAAACATGAAGGGAGTTCAAAAATGGTTCAAATTGATATTTAACCAACTTATAACAATTACACACCGTGAATAAATATCATAGCTCTAGATATTTACTTGCTATGAAGCAATATGACGAACGTGTGACTATTTAAGTGTCAGACAAAGGATTTAATAACGATATTAACGAGAATAGAGTACTTAATACTTATGCTTGCACTAATGAGAGTAATATAGAGTCATATTATATTCCAATTATTGGTAAGGATGCTTTAGGTACAAAAAATTGTGACAAAATAGTATTGAGAAAAATATCTTCAATACTCAAAAAACACTCACAGCAGGACTAATATTCAAACTTTTGTACCACATAAATACAAATAAACTACAGCAAATCTGGTGTTCCAATATTATGCTAGACCGAAATTACATAAAATATAAAGAAATTGACAGTCATTCCAACATTTGATAATTTAGAGTTTTTGTTTGTGTGTGAATTAGGACCACAGACGAATTAGGAAATTAGGCAATAAACTACTTCAGAAATCGCTCGACATGGCTCTGGTGAAACGAGTTAGATTACTCATGATACAGTTATATTTCTTTATTTATTATTGATTTTAAATCCTAGACAACTTCCTTTTAATAATGAGTGTAATATTGTCGTAATAATTTTAGTCCAGATTAGGCAAACCATATTAAGTGAGGTGTTATTAACCTTCCCAATAATACATGACTTATTTACCGAGCAATGATAAAAGTAAATGAAAGTTGAATAAGTGGTTACGCCGATGAAAAAATATAGTTCTTATTTCAACGATCTTATTAGGTAACTTTTAGCAATACTAGACAGGCGTTGACTTATTGCCAAATTGTTTTGAGCAACCTTTAAGTTAAGACAGAGCTTGTAATGAGTCAGATAGTTTATGCAACTTAGGGCTGATTTTTCAATCTTTGGTTAAAACTTATTCGTCGAATAATGTATAAAACTACCATTTTAAAAACGTATTCTAATTGCCCGTATTTGACAGTTTACGTGACATTTTAATATTATCGTGTAATACTTTATTGGACGGATAAGTTTTATCCAAGCATTGAAAAATCGGCCCTTAGTCTTATTACTTTGCTTGCTTAGAATTAATTAAGGTAATGAAACTATTTATATTTTTACACCTTTACTTGCTTTCGAATATTTTTATCTAACTCTTGATAAGATTCAAGTAGATAGTGACAAAACCTGTGTTGAAAAGTAGGTGAAGGTCGCAAACGAGCTGCCTCGACACACAACGAATAAGTCATCAATTTCTGTTTATTCATGTTAAGTCTCATGAAGACGTCGCTGACATCTTCTCCAAATTGGTGATTGATGACATCAGACATAAATATCATTAGTTCTTGCGAAGGATACTTGCACTGCTGACGGAAATGATGTATGGACAGGTCAATTGTCTTCTAAATTTGAAGACAATTCTGCTAGAGCTAAAGTAAAAAAAAAATTCAACTCACCTTCTAATTTCATTCCGACGTCCAGACATTTTTGGAAACGGCAAAAGGGACATCGTTTCCTCTGTGTTTTATCAATGTGACACGCGCGTTCAGCAACGCATGTGTACACCTTTTTGTTCTGCACGGTCCTCTTGAAGAACCCTTTGCATGATTCACAAGTGAGCAGCCCATAGTGGTATCCACTCACTTTGTCCCCGCAAACGGGACAAAGTTCTTCGATCACATCTTTTGTGTCAGTTTGATCACACACAGTACCAGCTGTGGGTAAGTAGGCCCCGGGTTCTCCTCCGGCACCTGTTGGGAACAGATATGAAGCATCCAGATTAGCGTAGGCAAAAGGCTGCGGGTCTGATGTGCATTGGTATGCGGCGCCCTGTGGCACGTATTGCTGTGAGGCTCCCGAGGGTCCGCTGCCCGAGCCCGAACCTTCTGGTCCCGGACTTAGATCGAATGGGGACATGTTGAGGGACATGAGGCCTGTCTGCTGATCCATCGTCATGCTCGGCCGCACGTAGCGGCTGCTTATTACAAATCCCTACGACGGCGTTCAACCGAAACAACGTTCACACAGTCACTGAGTTCACTGGCGGTCTGACCGCAACACTATCTGCCGCTGGCGGGCTGCACCTGTTCAAGCACTATAGAAAGAGGCACATAAATCCAGCACATTTTGTTCTAAACGAATCGGGTGGAGATAAGTTCGGACGCGAAGCGCCGTGCTCTATGCATACGATCGCAACGAGAAATGTTGTTACAGTTTGTTGACGGCGCGCGTTTTTACGATCGCGACAAGTGTTGGTGTCGCGGCGGCACACGTGCCGTTCAAGAGACGTCCCGCGATCGACTGGCGGCCGGCCGGCGACATCGGCGCGCGTGCCGGCGCCTCCCGCATGCGCGCCCCGCC
>CAJQZM010038718.1:45453-86863 GCA_907164665.1 Colias nastes
TAGGAGCCCATGTAATAAGTGAAAGTGAGTCGGTGACCCACTTTCCCGCGATCCAGGTCTATGTTAGTGCGCGTTCGCGCGGTTGCGCCACCGCGCGGGCGAGAAGCGAAGCGGGGGGCGGCCCACTGACCCAGTTGCGCACAGTGCCGCAGCAGGGCAGGGTTGCCGCGAACAACGAGCTTATGTTTACGTTCGCACAGCATTGCTTGTGTAAAGAGCATTCGCTCTACGTAACATGTCGAAGCGTCATCGTAGTCACCGGAGCGGTCACACGCTTACAGATCTCAAAACTTCTACTAAACTACAAAACGATACCCTTCATACTTTGCGATTCTTAGTATAGCTTATGCGCAAGAGTTTCAGATTGTATGAAAATATTTTTTTGCCACAAAAATGATTGGAGACTAAAAACAATTTACATTAAACGTTAAAATACCTAATTGCGCAAAAGTAGTACCTACACCTTTTATAAATATGTATTCTTTGCAATAAATAAATACAAGAGATAGTTGAGTAAGGTCAGTTGTGCGTAGATCCAACTAAATGAACGCAACACAAACTAAAAAAATATTTATTTAAAACATTATTATTAAGTAGGTGACTCATTTTTACAATAACGATCTATTTAAAGTGCATCCTTTTGTAAAACGTACAAGTTTTTAGACATTTTAAACTTCACCAAAAAAAACATTAGTTTAAAAGTGTTCATGTATAGTATAATTATTTTTTGCTACAAAATATGACGCAAATATTATAAACAGAAAACTTATTATTTATTGCATTAATAAGTTTTACAAAAAACAGAATTTGCTGGACTTCATTAACTACCTACGTTAGAAAAATCATTTGAAATATAAAAGGATCTTTAATCCTTTAATCAACGAGACTCTACATCAAAAATCAATCAACAATGCCGATGATGCTTGTTAAAAATTTTAGTTCATTAAATTACAATTTATTTTTCATTTGTGCGTGTAAATAACTTCACAATAGTTGCGGTTCGAGAATCATTCAATATCAAAGCGAAATAAATTAAAGATCTTGACCTGGATTTGCTTAAAATCAGTCAACGGGTCACGAACGAGTGACTGTCTGTGACAGCCTTGTGGCGAGTAGCGCGAGCCAGCCTGTCCTAATGCACTCAGCACTAAACATATCATGCCGACATACATCAACACGTGGACAGAATAGAGACGCGTCGACGCTAACTATTTACTACACAAGATACACAATACACAAGGTACCTACTCTCGATTCACTTTCATAGAATTTGAAACGCTGAACTTGCAAACTTTGTTGCGTCGGAGATATCACATTATTTCATACGTCAGGTTCCGTTTCTAGGCTAAGCGATTAAGTATTGACCTATTGCTCGTTTTGCTTAATCATCTCGTGATTAATGGGTCTTCGTTTAATTGCAGTCGTGTGATTCGATAAAAATATCAAATGTTTTGACAAAAACATCACATCTTTACAAATTGCCCTGGGTAACCGCTGCGAACGTGCAAAATATCAGTCGCCGTGCAGAATCATCTCGAGCGCACAACAAAGCACCCTCATTACAGAGGAAAGCACATATTGCGTACACGGCGACGTAATGAGTCAATAAGTTTCGATTTCATAATCAAGACCTGAATACCGGATGAAAAAGCGACAGTGTCGGTGGGTACACTAAGTGTGTCATTTCGCTATCGTGCAGACGCCGCGACCTCCTACGAAAGCAAGAGTGGTTCGAGTCTCACGCGCAACTTTGCTTTCTTCGCATGCGCGGCTGCGAGTGACGTCACGCTTTCTCTGTGCGGCCTGCGGTGACGTGCGCTGATGTAACTATCGTAATCCGCAACTGTGTAATAGACGCGCCGTCATCGATTGTATTATCGCGCTCGTTTCAAATACATAACACGGAAACGTGCACATGCGGGCTTAATAAATTAATTATTCATTTAATCTCGAGCGTATGTAGATTGTAGACGTTGTGAGATGTTGTTTTAAATTTAAACGTCGACACATCACTTGGCACTCGGCGGTAAATCATTGAGAATATTGCTTTAATATATGCCAATTTGATTTCATACAAGTTCCATAACCCAAATTAAGTAAATTTACATTTGTATTTTTTTTTGGTGTGTATACGTAGTAACTCTATGTTCAAAAAGGCAGATCGAGCCTCATGCATTGATGCATATGACTTAGAATTCAATGTAATAAATAAATTATAAGTACGATCTGTACTCGGAATACTTAAATGTATTATGTAGTTTGGAAAATTGATGTAAAATGTCTCTGTAGAGTTACCTACATCTGCTCTACATTTCTAAAGAAAATGTAACTTGAATTTAGAACGGGGTCAGTCATATAACTAATTCAAGACCCATTCCTTCGAAGACATTATATTTCGAAATGGACACTTTACAAATTACCTTACTGGGAAATGGTTTTATCAAGGGAAAAACTTACAGGGCGTCAGACATGTAATGTAACGCCAACGCCATTTCCTTAATATCTACATGTTTTATTATGATTTTACATACGTATGAATCAAAGCCAACACATCTCCTACTCATATCCGAAATAAATTACGAACCCTCTTACAAGTGAAACTCGTGGGTAATATTCCATAAATTATATCGCAAGAAAATGCTTTAATTGAAACATACCACACGACGTATTTGAGCATTTTATCCCTCTTCAAAGGAGTTTTATGTGCTCACGTAATTATTCGGAAGTGAGGACTCGATGTTAATTAGTTTCGTGGCACAAAAGAGGTCACAACAATCGATAAAGGAGTCTAATACCTGCGTGAAGAGGGGTGCGTGAGGGTACTGAATATTTGAGCCAAGTGCACGGGGTCAGTAGGTCAGCGGCGCTAACCCATTAGTTCCCCAACCTACGTTTTATTAAACTCGAACACACAGACCCCGTTTGCTTAGTTATTAAAGAAAAATGTCAAGGTAAGTTCTTATTTAAAATGAAAACCAATTATGCGCCTGGTAATTAGGTCTCAAACGACCTCGATTTATTATTGTAGACACATGAAAATGGTCCATGGGAACTAAGAAGGATTAGTGCCCTATGTGCTACATAGATTTTGTATTTAGGGCTGATTTTTCAATCCTTGGTTAAAACTTATTCATCGAATAACGTATTAAACTACCATTTCAAAAATGTATTCTAATTGTCCGTATTTGACAGTTTACAGGTGTCATTTTAAAATGTTCGTGTAATACTTTATTGGACGGATAAATTTTAACCAAGGATTGAAAAATCGGCCCTAAATATAAATAAATAAATTTATTTTCACATCATAATTTTACAAATCGAAGTGACCCAGGCTCGTAAGATAGTAAGAACTGTTTTTCAGCAGCCTGTGTCTTCCATTTACAACTACACGGACACGAAGATATCAGTGAAAATTTAAATAAAATAAAAAAAAATATTTAAATAATATATAAAGCTTAATATGTAGGTATTTATCGTAATTATTTCGTTTAGATATAGTACACTTGATCACTCATCATTTAAACAGGTGTGCACTTGCTCAGAGTATCGGATCACATTTCTAAACATCTATAATTCTATATGCTGATCCACTTTAGGCGAGGTATTACAATTACACCGGAAGGTGTTATTTTAATGTTATTATTATTTATTGTTATGTTAATTCGATATTCTGAAGCTAAACTGTAAGGGCTTCAGAAATATTAATGCAAAGAGGGCGACCATTGTATAACTGAATAAATATATAAACCACATGACAACTGAAAAATATTGCAAAACGCCGATAGACGAGCGAGCAAATCAAAATTCAGTTACTATCCGACACCACCTACTTTGACACAAAGGAGTATAATCTGCCCCAGTATAGAGATGCTTGGAATAACAAAGTAGTGTTGCCCAACTCGATAGTTGCAAAGAAACAGCCGACCTGATTCCGAGATACGACGATTTCACTTGTCCTCAAAATGCGTTTCTTAACAGATTAATCATGTACCGAGCGAAACAAAAGATTCAAAACAATTGAAATTGACCTTAGTTGACGCAGATGCATTATTGGGCTGTTATAACTCGTTACATTATTTTATTCAATGTTCATAATTAACTTCTATTTTTTTGCCGTATTCATGTACTTAATTAACCATGAAGAAATTAATGCCAAACACAATATGAACTAACTTGAAACATTACACAAGAAGTTTGAAATAAAGTTAGAGTTGAATAGGCAGTCAACTTCGATTTTGTTACATTTGTTTATTTGATGTTGAATGGATAATTGAGAAATATCAAAGTTTTTTCTTTGTATATTTTCATAAAATATTTACAACTTAAAGGTAAATAAAACCGGCCAAGTGCGTGTCGGACCACGCATAAGTAGGGTTCCGTAATCCGTAGTCATGTTAAATTTATTAAGCTACATTCAGTCCTAACAGTATTTTAAAATTCTTTATAGTTTGCAGTTCTTTGGGATAATAAGTCTATATTTTTATTTTATTTATAATTTCAAAAGTATTCACCATAATATACCCAAAACAATTTTAATTACCTACGAGTTTCCGCGCCACTTTATTTACAGGGGGGGGACACACCGTGTTAACGAGTTTGGCGGGCTATATCTCGCAAATGGTAAAGCTGATAAAAAAGTGTTGTATGGAAACTCTGCCTCATTTACATGGACCTTTTCAACGATACCCCACACAAGGGGGTGCGCTCAAAAAAATTATTTAGCCCCCCTTTATATGTATGGGGAGGTACCCTTAAAGAAAGGTAATTTTCATTTTTTGTATTTTTTAAATTGAGATCCATATCCAAATTATCCTTGAACCAAGTTTCATGCAAATCGATCCATAAACGTAGAAGATATTGTGCTATGACAGACTAGGGTGCTAGGACGGACGGACTGAACGATCTTATAAGGGTTCCTTGTCGGACTACGGAACCCTAAAAAAGGGCGAACATTTTCTTCGTTATTTAAGTTAATAGGAAGCCAATGGAATCAACTCATTAAAAGGGCAAATTTCTCAACGCAACCGACTGAAACCAATTAAATTAATTTCTATAAAGTAACTTTTAAAGTATAATACAAGAATGGTTGTACGAAGTTAAAGCAATAAGGTTTCATGATTCTAATTTCCAAGGAGAAGGCTAGGAATGTAATCAGTAACGTGATGCGACTGCAGGCGGCAGGGAATCGAGACCTTGTGATCCCGTCCTCGGGGATGAAACTACCCGTTTATTTAATGTTATACTAGCTTGTTACATCAATGCCACGCTTTTATTGTCTTTAACCTGATAAAGCCACGATGCAACTAGAATTAATAAAGCATGAATGCCCAAAACGTAGAGTTTTTGTTCAAACGCGAACCACGTGGTCTGGGGGGAGTCATGTGTGTTAATACTTTGGATGTCAATTTGCTATAGAATTATATTATAGCTATGAAACCAATTTTGAGGAATAAGGTCGCACACATTCAGTCCAAAAGGAACAAAAAATATTCATGAAAAGCATTTCCAAAATCTTCCATTCAGGTAGTTAAGAACTCGTTTGGCTATTTTTTACAAACATCGAGACTTACAAGATTTTCTTTATCTATTGAAACTTCATGTAGACGCAAGTCAATTAAATACGAATTTTCGTATAAGTTTGGATCTTTATGGATAATAACATAGCTAAATAAAACTGACTACGTGACTTCGTGCCACGGTCCGCTTGGTAAATTAGGTTAACTCATAAATGCTGGAGTGCTAGTTAATAGTTTATAAGTACGGGTCAATTCATTTTTAATAATTATATTTTATGACAGCATTTCATGACCGGTCGCTTCGTTTTCAATCATATTTTTTGCAAATAATTATGAAACTTATTTATAAACTTCTACCGCTTTATTGTACAAATTAAAAAAATCTAGGTCATGAACTCTTAACCAATTTCATTCCACCCTTCTCCATAGATTTACCATCTTGTTACTTTATAGTAATTAAATATTAAAAAGTAATCTTCTAACCGCATACAATAAAATTAAAAATGCCTGAAAGCTCTCTTCACTTAAGGGTATTATTCACTTAAGAGTATAAATTATAATTAAATCTATTGGATAATTTAATGGATACATAATACGTTTAACCACGCAACCACCGCGCTAATTAACCTATATTCTCCATCGATGATCTCAAACCAATATTGCTCCATTAAAAAGGATCATCTGACCCCATTCCCCCCGCGCCCTAAATCCACCCCAAACCTGACCTAGATAGGATGTATGACGTTGAGACCTTCGTGTATTATCGACGATAGGGAAGCCATTTATAATGAATAAATATTTATAATTCTCATTAAATTCCCTTTGCAGTTTGCGGTAGACACGGCGATTAGTCTGTTCCGAGTTACGTCATCGCGTACCTATGGCCTATCCGGACATGCATGAGCTAATTCTTTTATGAATTCTGTTTCTGGTATTACTCACAAAGCATACGTCAAATGTAATTGTGCTTTCTTAGTTCATTCATTTCATAATAGCTATCCGTCGTAGGTCAAAGAAAATTCCCATGGGAGTTAAGGTGATGAATTAATTTTTCTAACATTTACGGCCCTTTTTAAACCTTCGTAATTTTTATATTATTAAAGTTGTCGTGATGAAAATTCTTGACAAGAAAGTTCAATAGTAACACAATACGTCTACCGTTTTAGAAACATGATTCCATGATATTTTCTCGATAGAAAAAAAATACAAAGTTCTCATTGTTATTTTTTTTTAATCTCTGGCATCTTCAAAATAACAAACGTAAAGTTACGACTTTTTGGATATTAACTATAAAATATACAACCTATACGTCTACCGAGTTAGAATTTTGAAATATGCGATGGTTTTGAAATAAACAAGAAATACTTGAAATTAGCGCGCGACCAGCCAATATAGCGAGAGCCGCCCTGTACCTTCCTACCCCGATCGCTGCACGAGTCATTCCCGCTACGGCCGTCACACGGGGAACTTGTGTCGCTCGCGCAATCGTAACAAAGGGTGACAACACGATAAGACAAAATGAGACAAATGAGGACAATAAAGAAAATAAGAAGAAGAAACATAAAGGTTGGAGGAAAAAGAATGCTTACAATTGGAACAAATTAATGAAGTAAGTTGGTTTTATTTTAAATTTGATGATAATTGTATCATAGACGATGTTTGATATGTACCCCTGTTTTAAGTACATAACGAATGTGTAAGATTTTTTCATTTATAGCATAGATAATCTTTTCAGAAATCCGGAATCCAGAAGGAAAATAAACCCACTGATTGTTCACAATGTGAACCCACTCCTTCGTAAGTACCTTTTTTCAGTCAAAAATGTATGTTATCAACGCTCTACTGGTTTTATCGCATGATTCCATTTTTAGCAAAAAGCAACAAAGTGCAAAGAAATAAAAAATCATGGTGAACTTAGTGGAAGTATGGTGGACGTAAAATGGAACAGGAGCTCATTGGAGTAGTATTATATTTAAAAAAAATACGAAAAAATTTCAAGAATTACATTTCTTAGTAGGTGGTAGATAAGTATGTTGTATAAAGAATTTGATGTTGATATTTATTTCATTTATACTTACTACACCTGTGCGGGAAATTGCTTAGTACTAAAACAGGTTTATATTCATATTTACATAGTAATGTGAGTTTTCATTTCGAAAAATTTTGTGTAAGTATATTAAATTGAGTTCCTGGGTGATCTGGAAACACAATTGGGCCCGGAAGATGGCGCTGCAGTCACTCCTAATCACATGAACCGATTTGGATGAATATTTGTGTGCACATTTCATTGTTGTGGGATGATTGGTTGATTCGTTTTCACATTAGCTAATATTATGTATTTTTGTTGTTAGAAAGTAAACTTAATTTAATGTTTATAATACATTATTATTGGTATAAATAAGCCAGTGTTCGTCTCACATTGCTGTACCTGCCTACCTACCCTACCAGGGCCTAACTTTGTTCTGGCTATTTTATTTTGATTATTTGTAAAGAATAATTACAATTATAATAGAGTGCAAAAAATAAATACATGCGTCAATATATTTTGTGTTTTTTTTAAACAATTTTTTTATTTAAAAAAATATCATTCCGACTGCGGCTTTGCCCGCGTGGAATTAGGTTATATCGTGAATCCTGTTTTATCCCACAGAAGTGTTCAGTTCGGATAAAAAGTATCCTATGTGTAAATCCAGGCAATTAGCTATATTTTATCAAAATTGGTAATGTAGTCTTGACGTGATTAAGTAACAACTAACAAAAAAATATACAAATTAACATCCAAAGTTTCGCATCAGTTTTACTGTATTAGTGATATCTTCCACTCTTGACTTTGACTGAGAAGAATTAGGGTTTATAACTTCTTTCAGAAATAGTACCTTTCATTTCTGGACATGATGTAATATCTACGTCAGCATCAAATTCTATCTAAATCAATTCAGTAGTCCGCGTTATTGAGTACCATTTCATTTTTTCAGAGTAACAATATTTTTTGTTATTTTAAAGATTATTTATAACCTGTATTATTTTGTAATAAAGTAAACATTACGAAATAATAATAATTATTAATAATGTCTAAGTAATTGTTAAAAAGAAGATTATTTGTTTATAAGCAAGAAAATAAAACCAATAAATCAACAATTAAATATATGTATAACAATATTATAACTGTATGACGACTCCATACATGTTTGTCCCGAGTCGGCCAGCGGCAGCGCGGCGAGTTTGCAAGAATGACTTCGCGCACACCCGCGTTCGCGATAGCGAGCTATTAGACTCCGCCCACCAAGCAGTGGATTTTTTTTTGTGTATCGTCTTAAATATTTCACCGCGATAAAGGTAGCCTATGTCACTGTAAAAGTAGCCTAACTATCTCCGATCACAAAAATAAAATCGGCATTCATTGCGACGTGGAAAAAACTACTCGTTTTTAATAAAATAAAAGTAATAAGCAACTCATTTGTTTAAGTGTATAGCGTATTGTAATAAATGCAATATAACACAACTAAAATCAATAAAAACTTGACTCAATGCATAATATATGACTTTTTTAATCAAACCTCTATCCGTTAGTAGCAACCTACCCGTCTGTTTTGTCTTTGAAAAACATGAGCCACCTGTAAGAACTTCTTAAATTTATTCACCCATTCAATGTGTAAATTTTTATCACACGATTTAAAACATGAATTAAATATCATTGTACATTTAAATATAGAAAATACAAATCCAAAGGGGAACTTATTTTTAGAAACGGTTCAGTTCTTCTTGAGATCAGCGCGTTAAAACAAACAAATCCTTCAGCTCTATATTACTAAGTACCTATAGATTTTACAGTGAAAATTTAATGGACTCTCATGGTGTGGACAGCACACAAGGTTTTCGCAAAATTGAGTTAAGCGAAGCGAGATGGACATATTGTAACGTACGGTGTCACCAACAATGCGAATTGATATGCGCTTGTAACGACTATTTACTATTTTTAGTTGCAATAGGTACGTGAAATGTTAATACATATAAAAAACCTAGAGGACATCCAATGTTCGAATTCGGAGCATAACAAAAGAGTATACCTAAGCGCAATGCATTTTTATTTTAATAAATATTACCATCTTACTATATAAGTGTGCCAAATTTCTACTCCTCTATCCGCGAAATGTTCTTTAAAACGTGTTCTAAAGTTCACGTAGGTATTAAAAATATATTGGACATGGAAATCAAGAGAAATATACATCGGCATTTCATATAAAGCAGGTAGAGCTGTAAACAAAAATAAATGTTTATTTAGTCGCTTAATTGCTACACTGTAAAGCACCGTTGGGCTCTATTGTCCTTTGAGATGTATACAAATACTACTACGCATTTTTATTACACTTTGTGAGCCGTCAATGTTATGCTTATCCTGTTAATTTTGTTGAATAAGGCAATAAAAGAAAGTCGCTGCTGTTTATAATTATGATGTTATTATTTAAAAGGCGTTGTCGGTACACAATACAAGAACGGCATCGCATAAACTTTTAATTGTGTATAAATTTTATTATTATGTCAAGACAATTGAGGTGATATCCTAGCGATATGTACCTACTCCCAATAAACCATACTTAACATTATTAGTGTTGAGTACTCAGGTGGAATAACTATCGTGGAGTTTCTACGATCCTACGTTTGAAAAGGATCTTTATCCATTTTCCTGCCTTTCGAAGCGTGAAAATATAGAATAACGTGCCACTTATCCAGAGCATTGCTTGCCTGTTTGTTTTATACGCTTTTATCTAGGTATATAAAAAAACCTATGTCCGATATAGGTTCTGGAACTTTAGTATCTTAGCATTAGGTATTAAGGCGCATTCCAAAACGTGCGGCAACTTTGTGACCGAATTGAAAGACGACAATGAAGTTCAGATTACGACCAAAGTCATAAATTTCCCCACACATGCAATATGTAGATTCCAATTTAAATAGAAACGGTAACTGCAATTCGAATGAGTGATTTCTATTTATCAGTTCCTAACACAATCCACGCTTGAAAAGTGGGTCGTAGCTCTAGCAATCTTTACACATACTGAGTCTGAATAAATAAAGAACACAACAGTGTCGCGTTTATCATAGTTCCTACTGAGTATATTAGATTGGCAGTGTGGGAATGAATAGATGTAAGTATGTTAGCATTTCATTCGCACTTACACGTATAAAAAGTAAATTAAAAAATTTAAATTATTTTCGCGTACTAATTCCGCAAGTAGGTTTGGCTTTTCGATGATTTTTCTTTACTTTGGCTCATGTGGTTGAATTAGATTAGAAGTTACTCATACAATATATTTTATATACATATATCATAAATAACAAATAATGAAATTACGAAAGAGTTCGTAAGAGTCTGTGCAGAATTTAGAACCAAAACACCCTACATATGAAGAAAAAGATTATAATAGCGAAAATAAATTAAGAACAAAGATCAAAATAAAATAATGGAATCTAAGGACTAATATAATTTCCATAATTGAATATTGCTGGCAACTTCGACTCATCAGTCAATACATTTTCCGACCATAGTGCTATAGCATATCAAAACATATAACTACAAAGGAACAGTACCTCCTTTGATTCTAATTTGATTGAGAGGTCTTAACAGCATTGAAATCTAGATTTAATAGAGAATACATGCGGTTAGATCCAGAACACAGAAGCGCAGCATCCTGGAAACGTCTCATTTGTACACATTGTATACGGATTACCTACTGCCATTCTACTAAGATATGGTCTTTTAATATTCGTCTGAGTAACATGTCTAATAAAGTTTGTTTATAATTTATAGATGGATTTAGACTTGTTTCATATAAGGTAAGGTAAGGTTTCCATAAGAAAACGGATATTTTTTCACCAATGAAACATATAGGGATCGATATTCGATTGAAACATAAGTCACTATCATAGCCCGTTTTCTTTGTTCCTAAAATGTATTTATAATTTTTTATAAAAATAAACACTGCTTAATGTATCACGAAAAATGATTAATTTATAAGAACGAATACGGTATCTAAATGGGTTAATCTCTGCAAATTTAGGTATTTGATTATATTGCTCATGATAAGTGCATACCTATTACATTATAATTCAAATATAAAGGTTACATTCCATATTCCTACGCAACACAACAGAAAAAAGTAAGCAGCCAATATTTTTGAACCATTAATTTTCTTTTACCCAAATTTTAAAATTTAAATATATTTTTAAAATTTATGATTTAGTTGTATTTTTTGATCTATCATGTTATTTAAGACAACAATCCATTTATTTAAAGAATTTCTAAGAAATTGAGCACGAAACAATACTTATACTTATTGTATCATGCGCCATTTTAAATAAACTTAAAGTAAAATAAATTCAGTACAATTTTACAAAAAATATGAGCGTAAACCTAACCTAACCCAACGATACAAAAATATTATTCCATGTTTTCGAAACAGCAATACAATTAAGATGTTTCAAAATCCTTGCTCTTATTCGGATTGGTAATATATTCGTGGGCTTTCAAAATTATGCATACAACACTCCACTTTTGTGACCCAATTTTTGTTGAACAAAGAAAATTTTGAATAATGTTATTGAACAATAAACGCGCTATGATTTCGCATTTTCAAACAAAAAAAAAACTTTATACGTACATATTTTTTTTTTGATATTTGAAACATTTTTAGTGATTCGAATTCGACGATCTAATCACAAAAGCATTTGGCAAGGCCCTTTAGCGAGTCACATTTGCGCATAATTGCTATGTAAGTGTATTATTATATATTATTGTGATAGTGAACGATCAGTGAAGCAAGTATTTCGCCGTGAGCGTACATTCTGGAAACCTCAAGGTCAACAGGCGGTTCACGGAACAACTGTCTCCTCGTACACTTTTTTTATGTTTTACTTTACTTTTATTTGCACTTGTTTACCGACTACCCGGCTTTGTACGCATAGTGTGCTCTACTCTTTATGTCGATCATGTGAAAGCTCTTTGACTCGCGGAACTTCGCGGCACAATCGAAAAATGTTATTTCCGAGTTGAAATGAAAAATGTTTTCTGGCCAATGTTGTACGGTATTCTATTTTTGTTAAATTTACCTCTAGAAAGTTGTTTATTGGATTTTATTCCGCATTGTTATTCGGAGGTCGTCTCATATTGGACATTTTCAGTATAAAGAATCTTTCTTGTTAGTTAAATTATTTCATAACCGAGAGTTTGTTCTCTACATACCTACTTTTAATTTTATCGTCCACTATTTTATAGTATACCTACTTATTTGTTTCTGATGAGATTCACCTATGTATTAATATTGCGCAAATCCAATATGATTTTTTTCTCTAATAGGATTAAACAAAATATGTGTTATTTTAATGTAATCTACGAGGATTTCCCTGTGGTCGTAAATTGTTCTTGTCACTCTTAAATCTCTAACATTCGTTCCATTGAACGTGTCGCTATGTAACTAGGTATACATAGTACTATTCGACAAATTTGCATAGTGATACAAAAGTGATAGATACCCAAACCACAAAGAAAAAAATATGAATATGTATGAATCGTCTATACTGCAAACATGCAGGTACAACCGACGGTAAGAAACTCTGTTCGTAAAACTTCAACAAGAATTAGCATATAAAGCAAAACCAGGCCTTTGCAGAACGAAATTAGAATTCGCTCTTATCATTTTTCACCCGGTGTATTGCTTTATAAGGGAAGCATAATATCTTTCTACAAGCCCTCAGTCCATCTTTGTCCATATCGAGATAAGGCTGTAGCAATACAGTACTTTTTGATGACATCTATAGGCGCACGTAAAACCGATTTCTGGCGTGGCGACGCGTCGCCACGCTATATGATGGTATAATATATACATAGTATATTAGTAAATATATGCAGTAGTGTTTTCACTAAATTCGTCGCACATAATAATGTCGATGTTTCACATCTGCCAGGCGTCCCGTGACGGCATTTTTTCAATAACAATACAGTACAATAATTATAATATGTATTCTTGCACAAGACTGCATTCGGTCACATCGCCGACACATAAGTCTCCGTAATATGTCGGTCATGGCGACTGCGAGATACCGCATAAGTGTCAAAATATCAATTCAGATTCTGTTTTGTACCTACGACCTACTAGACTACAAGCCCGCATAGGAAAAAAATATGGGTCAAATGAACCACCAGGGGACATATCTAGAACGATAGAAGAGCATAAAATAATAAGATTCATCACTATGCCGTCACTTGTAAGCTGTCCAACTGAGTGCAGATGAGAATTGAAAAGTACAGGTAGACTCGGTAAATTTTGGTCATTTGACCATGTACGGCATTCTTAACCATCGATAGATCCATTAAAAATAATAAGAAACCGCTCAGTGCCGTACAAAAATGGTGGTCCACAAAGTCGGAATTTTTATTTAATTTCCGAGAGTTACCGGGGGTAAATTTGGTCATTTGACCATGTACGGCATCTGTGTCATACTATGCCTATACTGCTTTTAATCCATTATTCCGCAACGCCGTACAAAAATCATGGGGACAAGGGGAAAAAATCGAGAGTTGCAATCCCCTCTCTTTCCCCACTCCAGGGGGTCATTTGACTAAGTACGGCTTCGGTTCCCAAACATTATCTAGCACTCAAAAGTACTATTAAAAGCAATGCCGTCAAAAAATAATTGTTCTTTTAAATGTATACCAATAATCATCTTAATTTCATCGAATTCTTGATATAAAGAGCTGTAAGGTCATTTGACCCTGTACGGGAACTTTTTTTTTAACATGATATTGTAAAATTCAATTGTTGTATAGTATTGCCGTTCAAAAGAAACCGTTCTAAAAAAAGTTATAGAGAAATGCAAAAACAGAAATTTTGTAAAAGTTTAAACATCGTAGATTAATGAAATATAATAGTTTTCTACACTTTATTCGTTGTTTTAAATAGTATTAACATAGATAAATTAGGAAAAAACGATGCCGTACATTTTTGTGCAGACCACATCTTTTAGGCTGATGAAAGCGACGAAAGCTACAATTTTAAGGGTGCTTTATGGCCATTTGATACAGTACGGCATTAACATATTTTTACCCAACTACGGCAAAGCAAAAGGAGGGTTATGATTTTGACAGGTCATGTATGTATGTTCATCTATTCCCTCGTAACTTCTAAACTACTTATCAGAATTCGACAAATGACATATCATTAGAAGCGTCTGAATTGTTCACTGGATAACCAGCGACCAGCTAGCTAAAGGCTATATGGGGTTTCACAAAATCTAATGTGGCTCCCTCTAGCGGACAAAACATACAGAGTAAAAAAATAAAGTTAAGATAAATATGCCGTGTTTGGTATTATTTGAAAGCGCTTTACTTGTACATTTTGAATATGTATATATTACTAGCATTTGCTTGTGACTTTACCTGTATTCATGGGCTGATTGCATATAATTCACATCTTTTCGTACATAGCTTCTTTATTAGTTCATCAATTTAACGGAGTCCATTCCACCTGACTCCGACTTTCCAAGGTGATAATTAACCACCTCGAGCTTCTTAATATTAATGTATATTTATATTTTATTATCAAAATATAAAGCAAACATTTCGTTATATGGATTTTTTTCTTTTTCAGATTTTTCCCCTTTGAACCAACGAAAATGTACGGCACATGAAAAAATATTATCTATGCATAAAATACTTTAAAAATAAATTTATTTCGTGTTGTGTCAAATGACCCCCTGGAGTGGGGAAAGAGAGGGGATTACAACTCTCGATTTTTTCCCCTTGTCCCCATGATTTTTGTACGGCGTTGCGGAATAATGGATTAAAAGCAGTATAGGCATAGTATGACACAGATGCCGTACATGGTCAAATGACCAAATTTACCCCCGGTAACTCTCGGAAATTAAATAAAAATTCCGACTTTGTGGACCACCATTTTTGTACGGCACTGAGCGGTTTCTTATTATTTTTAATGGATCTATCGATGGTTAAGAATGCCGTACAAAAATATATGACCAAAATTTACCGAGTCTACCTGTACTTTTCAATTCTCATCTGCACTCAGTTAGTTGGACAGCTTACAAGTGACGGCATAGTGATGAATCTTATTATTTTATGCTCTTCTATCGTTCTAGATATGTCCCCTGGTGGTTCATTTGACCCATATTTTTTTCCTATGCGGGCTTGTAGTCTATACATGCAATATTTTTGATTTAATTTCTTGTTTATTTTATGGTTTCTGTGATCAGTCAATATTTCTTTTTTTAAATTGCTTTAATCATTAATGGATTGAAAGACGTACACGTAAAGTAGGTATGTCTATCGCTCTTTAGATTTAGTAGAATTTCAGATTGTAATACTAGTTTTCAAATAACTTAATATTGTTATTCCGTCGATGCATGATTTCCCATAGGTATCTAACAAGGCTGGCCTATTACTGAAAAATGAAGAATTTGAATTGTGTTCAATAAATATTAATCATATAGAAATACACACCATTTTTCGTTGTAAAGTAAGGAATTCCATATAATATAAGGAACTTTAATTTGATAATTTTTGCATCAATTCCAATAACAAATTAACATTGCTCTACTACAGTTGCAAGAGCCCAAATATATTGTTATTTTACTTGTAAATAATTTTACAGAAACTACAACATATGTGTACATTCAAAGTAACAACATCAAAAGAACAACATTGTTCTTATAACCTAGCGTAGGTAAGCGCATACGAAACGATTTGTGCAACACCGTTGCGTTATGAATTTTTCATTCCCGATCGACATGTGAGTACCTACCTATCATAAACCACAAAAATAAGCGACGAACGCAATCGTGTAGCAGCATGCACGCATAACTTGGTACTACATTAAGCATAATTAGGCGTTGACCCACTTTTTTATCAATCCTCGAGGTGACTCGCGAGCGACGCGGGCGCATGCACACTAACGCACGACGCGTATGGATATGAAACGCTCGATACACATCATACGAGACGCGTAATGTACACACCCACACACTCGATGAATCGAACACTCCGTTCAACTACCGACAATTAGTAACTGCTCATTAATATGTACCTAGTATATTTATATCGATATGTAATCATCTATTTTTATTATGCTATAGTAATATTTGCTTGAAAGGTACATTTTTAAATTGTTCTTATTTGATTGTTTTGCAGATTTAGGGATAGAATTTTAGATTCATTAATCATATCTGTTTTCAGTCTAATTATCGAAACAGGTAGATATCTAAAGCTGAATTATATATCAATAATAGTAAGTACCTACTCAAATAATTTTTGTTGATGCAAAATTTCTAATTTACTTACTTATAGGCATTGAAAAAAAAAAACAGTGTATTGTTTCCAATTGAGAACAAAGAAAACAGAGAAAAACGAAAATCGAATATTAATCGAGGTTTTCGGTTTATTAATTCCGAGGACGACACCCCACACTGCTTATACTTACTAGGCAACTGTATAAAGTTATTAAAAGAACAATTTTGCAACGCACATTAAAACGTTATGAAACAATAATTGTTAGCTATCTTCTCGTAGGTATCTACCTAATGCCCACACATGCAGACCGAAAATATTAATTACAAGAATAATAGGTACTAAATACACTAGCATCATTGATAGTTTGTATTGGATGCAGAAATATAGTGAATATTAGTGTAATATACACAATGTAAACGGTATTTCTCACATACATGTAAATAAGTGGAGCCTTGGCCTGGTTACCACGATTTTAGCAGTAGGTATTACAAAATACTGAGTGATGTGGCGCCCGCACCGACGAGCGCTACGCATATATACTATTAAATAATTGTACATAATATTATCTATTATAACGTTCTCATATAAAAGTGTCAAGGAAAGAGCTAACAATGATGGATGTAATTCGCCGAGTATTTTGTAATAAATAAAACTACAATACATAAAAATTCATTCTAGAAACATTTCAATTGGAATGTTTGAATTGAAATTCCAAATCTAGGGACCTTTTGATACTCGGTAATCGCACCGTAGAATGAACGCAAACAATGAATCATATATTCATAGTTGAAAGTTTGTATACATTTTCTGCACGTTCAATTGATACAAATCATAATTATTGGGCTATTGCATTCAACAAGCATATCAAATATCAAATTCACAGTGATCAAATGTTATATGGTTCAAACGACTATCCCTTTTGAATGGAATAGTTTTATCTAATTAATCGTGTCTCGTATCTGCTATAATCGTCAAGTTCATCTTTATTATCATCACCATCAGGCCAGTAGAAAAAATATAAAAAAAATCCTCACTTAAGTGTAAAAATTTAAGTTAAAAATGTGATTTTCCTGAATTATTCTTTGCAAATCTACAATTAGCGAGGTCTAGCTGGGTCCCATTTGCATTTTAATTAAATTTAATTAAAACTACTTAGGTTAAACATGGCTTTCGTATCGCTTAGCATATACCTAATATATACCTAAGTAGTGTGTATATTATCCTAATATGAAACATTATATTTACCATTATTTACACAATCCATTATGTTTTACTAATATAGGATTAAACTACTAAAAAATATTATGTAGTTGATATGACTGGAAATTTTCCGCCAATATAGATTTTGATAACAATTCATTTTTGCAAGCCGATATTTCTAGACCTATCACAATTTTATTTTACAGGATCGGCAGTCTATAAAATGCTCTCCCTATTTTTACGCTTGCAACACAAATACTCCTTTTATTGTCACCTGTCAAAGTACAACGAATGGCGTGAAAATTGGCACAACTTTTATCGGGCCCGAGGCCTTTGAAGGTTGCACATAATCGCGACATAATAACCCGCTAATTATGTTTAAATGCTTGTATGATAAATAATTATTAGTATATCTTTGTATGACCTACATTGGCACAATACTGGTACTATAGTACTTTATGATTGTAAAGGTTTCTAGAACGGATGTTTTACATGTTTTAGTACACAAATCTCGTGTGGATACTTATATTATTAGTACCTACCTCTATATAAGATAAACTATAGTATATCAATTCATTCTTACTGGATCGATGAGAGACTTCAAATGAATTAAATATAAATCTTTAAATTTACAATATGAAATTTCACAATCTTAATTTAAACAAAACCAATATAAAATATTATCACGCGTCATGCTAACATTAATAGGTACCTACCAACCAGTGACGAAAAAAGAGTTATAATGAAATATACAAACACAAATAAAATACAAATATTTTTGATCGAACCACTTATAACAGAACAACACCGTCTTTATATTAGTGTAGTACCTAAATAACATTGAAAATTATCTCTAATTGAAGTTGAGTGGTATACCTATCAAATTGCAAATAAACCTTGAATTTTTAATTTTCCCTAAAATGTGTTTAGGTCAACGGAAAAAATTAGAAAGTTGTAGGTACATGACCGTGATGGCCGATTTCTCAATAAAGTAAAGCTTGCACATCCTTTAAAATGCCTAGTTTTTGGCGCTGTAATTTTTTACTAATTTAAAACTTCATTCTAGCCTGAAATTCTTTTAAGTTGCTTAAGAAACATTGGCCTATGCGGTCGGTCGCATTTTGAATTTATTAATTGTTGCAAGTAAATTGATTTGTTCATGCATCGGAATTATGAATAACACATCACTTTGTCCACAATCGACAACTGATGTGTTAATGAGCAATACGTAGAACCATAAAGCATAGTAGCAATCTTCCTAGAGCAAGCAATATAGTTGACATCTTGACTGAGCAATTCATGAGCTCGCTATAATGGGGCGCTTGCAGGCAAAGCGATTGAGTCGATCATGCCTAGATATTATAATTTAGCGCATCCACAGACGCTTAAAGGACGCTACCCACTACTACGAATCATCATATGACCGTAACAGGCACACGTCAAGCAAAAAAATCTTTGTATATGAAGAGTATGAGACTACGGTAAATCGTTCCGTCACCGTCACGTGGCATGCACGGAGCGTCATCAAATGTCTTTAATACATATTTGATACACTCTAGTGGACATAATAGAGCATAGCGTGTTGCTTTCCGATCCTGACACGTTCCTATTACGGTCATGGTATGATACGTTGTAGTGGGTAGAGGCCCTTAAAGTGCGATGAATCAATGCATGCCATTTGTACGAATAGTCGAATATACAGCACGTGGATGTGGCCCAAGGCTGCTTGTAGAAACGGTGCGCGGGTCGCTGAGGATACAATAACCTATCGTTTGTCTGAACTCTGAAAGCTGCAGTTCAGTCATGCATACTCATGTTATACCTAGATAGATTATACTAGGCTTGTCGCTGAATAGTTATCAATGCCACGCAAAAAGTTATTTCTATAATAAAATATTGTATAGTCTATATTTTGACGTTTCAGAACTAAAGAAAAGACCGTGGTGTAAAACTAAGGATAAGAAAGAGGTCTAACCCCAAACTGCCAATTTGGGGCGACTATAAAGCGTATCTCATAAATGGTTTGAAAGAGAGCTTGAAAACTTGTATTAAAATAAGCATTTTATGTAAGAAAGTGGGGCACGTTTCGTTGGAAGCTATATAGGTAATATTGCTTCCAACGTGTCTTAAATTTTCTGAAGAAAACGTCGCGTCGTATACCAGTAATGTTGACCTCTCAGCTGTAGAGCATCGTTTACGTGCCGAGGATCAACTCATAATGTTTTTTACCTTTACATTATCTTATTACCTATACATTTTCTTTGAAAGTATATAATGTACTTAGTAGTATGTATATAACAAATTTTTATTTTACATTCTTTTCCTAAATCATCCTATTGGCTTGGAATATTTATCGTAGGTAATAGAAATGAATAATACTTCATTATAGACATTATATCAATTTCTTGGAAATTTCAACCTCGCCTCGATATAAATGTGAGCGCTTTGAATAATTGCGCTAAATAGAATATAACGAAACTGTTACTATATAATTTGTCCGTAAATGAAATACTCGTAGAAAAAATACGCGGCTCATTTTCGGGCCTGCCAGTCAATTGCTCAACTCCGCAAGGTCAGATAGCGATTGAGAAACGAACGCCTCTGAATAATGTAGATAATCTAACATAATGTTCATTTTATTTAATTAGTCAAGAATAATTCTGTTTTGTTTACTGTTGTGTAAAGCGAGAATCGAACTTTAAATACCCTGGAAAATGTGCAATGCAATGGATTCATATTGACACCAGCGTCAACCCTCGTTATCCGCAATAATTCTATTGCGCTTCACTAATCTGCACGGATTAATCAGAAATTCTGCTTTATTTGTGGTCGAGATAGGAAATATCCAGAAACAGTGAGCGCAACGGCCGCGGCGCGCTAGATTACCATGAATCGATCCCATTTCTCGGAAATGTTGATATTGCCGAGCGTTTGGACAGCTTTACAAAAGGAGACTGATTGGGCTAAGTTTATGTGAAAGTTGGTTTCGCAAATTACGCAATTCACGTGTATCATTGTGTATTTGTAATGATTCAAACTCACTGCGCCAGTGGTATAATATAATATTTTTATTGCGAGAAAACAAATAAATCCTTTTATTAAGACTCATCATTGCAAAAGGTGGTTTCGCTAACAGTTTTTACTTTTTATTGGCAGTTTAAAAGCCATAATTTTCCATGTTAAAATCTTGTGAATAATTCGAAACTACATTACGTAAATACGATTTTTTGTTTCCCCCATGTCGAATACAAAGACATTTTTCATACAGCTACAAGCGACGCGACGTCTCCTCGGCGCTCATCGCGATCGGTACGCATATATTGCAAAACGCTCGACCCACTTACCAAGATAAATTGAAATTCAATTTCGCCAAAGGGCAACACACGTTTAAACATACTGAATGCTAAGTAACGTTGTGAAGTCACAGTTACGAACAATACATCGCCATTCACAATTAACAGTGCATTATAATACCTATAATAAGCGATGATTAAGACTGCATCTATTGTACTCGAATAGACAGACATTGCATATGATTTTAGATCGTAAAATATAAATTGTATATTTCACTCAATATTGATATTTCTAAATTTGAGGTCTCTGTTATGCTAAATTTATTGCATACGCTGAAAGACCAATCATGGTGTTATTTAAAGAAGCACTCTAAACGTGACATGCGTACCCAAAGGAGTGCGATACAGTGTAAGATTTCAGCACCACACTCAATATGTACATGTTTAACGAGCGAAAAGATACAAAACATTTGGCGCAACCAAAGCTATATTCTCCAATCATTCTGGTTACGGTATCGAGTCAACCATTGCACAACCGTAGCCTTCGAAATGTGAAAAGAAACGCGCAACCCACATTGCCTTCTGCTCGAGTACTGTTTACTGCCATATACGTAAATTATGATAACTGAATGCTTTAACCTGCGACTTCAATGCAACAAGGGTTGCCAGGTCTTGCGTTTTCAGGATGAATAGGTAGCTTTTAATTAAGGTTCCTCTTATGTTTACTGAAATAATGCTACCTGGAATTTTATGTGTGTGATATTTTATGTAGGTGTATTAATTTATTAGATACCCATAGGTAATATTTTAATCTTATGTAAAAATATTTTGAGTTCAAAGCTTGGTTCCTACAATTAGAATGTGAAGCCTGAGTGCAATTTGAACATGTGCTTAAAAATTGGGACATCTGCTGAGCCGAATAGTGCCTATACTTATAGGTACATAGTAGCGCTCTTACCTTTACACCCTAAGTATGTGTGTTGCATATAGATATTGATGAAATTAGATAATTTCAAATATAAAAATCAACTTTTACCATAATTTTGTCGTAAACGATGATAACGTAGGAGTACTTAAAACAAGAAGCTCAGGTTTTGTATATATATTTATATTGTGTTCATTAAAAAATTATCAGTGAAATATATATGCGAAATGAATGACCATACCAAACAAGATTACACAATACATTTACGAAATAATAATATGTAATATTCATCTCTGATTTCAAATTTTTGAAATAAGAGAACAAAGATTACCGCATAACAAATTTAAATAAATTGCAATGAAGCTTTTATATTTTACTGAAGCTTGTGTAAATACACTATACCGAAACCAATTATTTAAATTATGCGACCTAATTATATTGCTTTCAAAATTAGCGTATCCCCATTTCAGCGTGCGGTATTCAATTTATCACTAAAATAATTATACAAATTGGGTACCATTTATAAACGATATCTGATAGTACGGATTTTGAATTTCAACACTAATATAGTTACCTGCTAAAATAATATTATAACTGCACAGTGACAATACAAGCATCTATTGATTAAAGTTATCTCCTTGTTAAAGCACTGCAAAGTTTTGTACCACAATAGTGCCGTCACTATTGTGATACAGAACTTTCTCATTAACGCGATCTAACTTACTGCTAAGGAAGTTTGCTAAGTCACTCAATAATGTAGAGGAAGCTGGTACGTAATATAATATATATATGCCTACTGTTAATTAACCCGGGTTCAGCTAACATCTCACTGCAGATCCTGCATTGCCAAGTTCAAGTTCAAGCAGACTCGAATCAATAGATAGATACCTACCCGGTATATATTGGAAATGGACTATACAGGGTTGCCATTGATTGATTGGAAAACTGATTTTTTTTAACAAAGACTAGCACTTTTTTGCTATAAATAATATGATATAATAATGGTGGCTTATTAATATTTTGACAAATGCTAAGAGTTGGGGTGACAAAATTACAAATTAGATATTTTGCATATTATCAGCAAAAAGTAATTTGTTACCAGATACCCACATATAACATAAAATGTCAACTCAATAAACGCAGCAAATTAATCAGAAGAGCATTTTCAAAATGGCGTCAACGTTATAAATGCTTCGTTTAACAGCGACCACCTGGATCGTCGATAACAGCATTTAAAAGATTCAAACCACTGATTATAATGTGAAGCTAGGGCTCGTTCACAGTGCGACAGAAATATTCTAATAGGAACTGATTTATCGTATCATCTTTCGCATTTCTCAGTGTCCCAATGCAGAATTAGAAATAAACCATGAGCTTTAAATGGATATAACTTGTCGCTGACAATCAAATTCTTTAGAGACGTATGAAACTGGATTGTTGTAGGTATTTTTATTTGCATTAATGTAAGGACGTATTTCCATATTTTGAAGTAGATGTGTGTGAAATATGTTTTAAAATAATGTACCTATAAGGTTTATTAATATAATAATATTGAGAACACTCAGACTCATACCAAATTAACAAGCAGATTAAGGATTAATACATATTAATCCTTAAAAAAGTACATACTTTATAATGGAAAATCAACAACATTGAGTACTTACATTAAATTAAAGCTCCAAAATTAATATTTCACGGAACTTACCTATAATCTGTGTGCATTTGCTTATTTACCGCAAAATACATTATTTATCGTAAAACCTATAATGAAGAAGGCAATCAGGTTACTGCTTTTCCAGTAAATGTATATTATAAATACTAGAATAATCTTTCGAAAGGAAGTTCTAATGCGTAATACGACATTTTCGTTTGCAGATCGACACTTGACACCCCAAGATGGACAGAAGAGACCATTGATAGACATTTCCTTTTGGCAAGGCACGACGTAGCGGGCTGTGTATGCAATAACCGTATTCTATTTATAATCATACCGAAGGAGACTAAAGGCCTGTATTGAAATTCCTTCATACAATATAATTTTAGCATGAGATAAAGGTCGCACTACAGATATGAAAATTATACATCAAATCAGGATTCAAACAGAAATCACTGGAGTATTCCAGACATTTGACTATTAGATCTGTACGCTACGATTTAAATTCCTTGTAGGACTAACGTGCGGACTACATTTGCTCGAAAGACGACTTCATTCCGAACACTTAGGAAAGGAAGATTCCGTTGTACTCGATTGTTTGCCGAGTGGAGCTGTAAACAAGAGCAACTAAAAACGTATTGTCCTACAGATTTCAGCTTTATCGAGTCAACTGCAATCTCTCGGGACCTTGATGCGGGGGGCGGGAACGGGAGGCGGCATGGCCGCGGATGACGCGCGTCCTACTGACACACTGACACACTTACCTAGTGACAGTGGTACTGCTTTTAGTGCGACGAGGCCGTTTAGTGCGTCCTACGTATCGTACGTATAGGTATCATAGTACACTAACGTTCACACCACCTAACCTAACCGACTGGAACGAAATTGCGCCAATCTTACGATATGTTGAATAATGCCGTTTCATTTGAAACGACGAGCAAGTCACTGCAACAATTATCATACACAAGCAAGTACGTTTACGTACTGAAATTGGTACTGTATATTTGATATCCACAGCACCCGTGGTTATTTTACAGTTGAGAAAATATAAACTTGAATATATTTTAATACAGTGTGGTAAGGTAAGTAGTTAATTAGTAAATATCCAAGTGATGAAACACTACGTAGAAGATTTGTTTCTGTGGCACCAATTCAGTAATGAGATGTGTTAAATCCAATATAGGCGCTATAAAAGTTTCTTTATACACACAATCAATAATAATTGGAATATTAGAAAACAAATTAAATAGCCCAAACGAATGCAAATGTATGAATTCATAAGTATTTTACAAGTAATTGCCGAAATATTTTTATGTCAAGGTTTAACGTGTTGCGCAGAGACGAAAGGAAAAATCTACATTGCCATTTCAACCTTGCGAATATTTAGCCGCTAATTAAATTTAATTAAAAATTGGCATCACGATGCGATACCGTCACGCTACTTGACTGTAATCGGTCAGAATCTCCTAGCACGTTAGCTTAGATTTATAGGATGAACTATGGTTATACAATAAACTCGGGACGATTCGCACTAAATGCATTCCATAGTTTAGTTTTTTGTTTTGTTCACAATATCCATACACATGTACGCTCTTATCACAACATCCGGTAGTACTCAGATAGAACTTAAGTGCTCGTGTAATTTTTCAATCTCTTTGGCATTGAATTACGTCGTAATATATATCAATCAACGCTGCTCTCTTCGGGGATCCTGAGGAAATTACTTTTGCGGATATGTAATATAATGTAATGTAATGTAATTTACTTTCTTTATTGACCTTGACCCGTGAGATGTAGTTACTGAAGAAAATATTGCACAATAGCCTTGTAAATGTCGTTATGAAATCAAAGACAAATGTGCAGACACGCCATTAGTAATTATGGATTTCGAAAGCCCCCAGAGCCGATTTATAATACTGATGAATTAGCAGGTAAAATAAAACAACTAATACATATAACAGATAGTGGGGATGAGAGTTAAAAACTCCAATGCGTCATGCAAGGAAATTGACAATAATCTGACGAAGGTTCGCGAAAGAGAAAACACCCACCCAAGGCACAAATCATTCTTAATAAGAACATTTATGACTATTTCTTGTTTATGCCAGACATATTGCTATATTTTTAGATTATGCAGCTTTCATATCGGCGCAAATTATATTTAGGTGGGTTGTGGTTTTCTTTTCAGCGAAAACATCACTTACCAAATCTATTATTGATATACTTTTAACTTGGATACTTGTATCCGTAGCGGTATTTCCTATAATATTCATATTCTCTCAAAGTTCGGAGAATTTGCATTACGTGATCAGATCGCATTTTCAATGTAATTTTCTTAAAAGGCTGACCGCTGTATTTTCGTAATGATCAGAAACGAAATAGGTACTATCGAATGGTTGTGGAATTTAATCCAATAAGTATACATTTTTAATACTGTTATTTGTACACGAAATTTCCAAAAAATGTAGGTTGGTATTAGATACCAAAACTAAATCCCAATTTTTTCGCCGAATTATTTGCATTCGACGTTTTTAGATTTTTATCCAAAATAATTGTTTGATTAATTACGCGAAGTAACTACGAATAATATAATTTATTACGCCACATCATAGCATTAACAAATTCTAAAAAGTATATTTCGAAATATCCGCCCACTGTTATCTTCAACAGAGCTTCGTTAAACTTAAAACGCGCCAATAACGTAATATTTTGTTTTACTAATGTAACAAACAGGTGAAGCGAAGGTTACATTTGTTAAGTAATTGTTATTGTTTGCCCACAACAAAATTATAAAGTAATTAAATAACTTGTCTCGATAAGGCAGCCTCTGATGCAAGCATCGATCCATTTTCAAGAACGCAACGACCTCGACACAATTATGTTTCTGCAGAATACTATCTGCATTTTCCTTATATAGAATGTCAACAGTAGTTACTTTACCACTGTGACATTATTTAACATTACGTCATAGCGCTTAACAGTTTCAATGAACATGAATTCGATTTCAAAAAAATAACGATCATTCTACCTCGACAATATCGAGCCAATTACAAATGCAAAACGTAGATATAAATTAAAAATGTCGAAACTCGTTGATTGACATTATGTTCCAAATTCTCAGATAGCGTTTTATATATTTATTTCAACCGTATGATGCAATTACTACACTTTATAAAGTTGAAGCAAAAATAAGCTATGAATATAGATAGGTTCTTATTTAAAACAAAGAAAAACGAGTACTTCGATCAAGGTCTTTCGCTATCTCGCTTTCCCATTGAAAACTAGAATTTCCTTTAAGGACTTCCCTTGCATTCTGTTGTACTGTGTCAAGGGTGATTCCATTTTACCTATTGTTGATACAATCTATTACGGAGTCGTGATGGTCATTGTTACATCAATACTTATAAAGACACAAATCGGCCAAGTTTAAAACTCAATCGCGTGGGAGGGTTCTGATTTAAATACTAGTTTTATTCTAATGATTTGCTTGAGAAAAAAGTATCTTTAGTCATAAAAATTATTTCAAAGGGTTTAGTTTTTCGGGCAGCTAAAATAACTTGTTTCTAGACTTCAGGTACATAAATGTTTTTAAAATACTGCTTCTGTTCTTGTACAAGACCAATTTGGTAACATGACATGTAGGAATGTCCACAAACTAAAAATTTATGATCAATCTTAAAAATTTAGGGGTTAGGCCACTTTCACACTCTAGTTAATGAAGTAATTAGTTATGCAAAAACATTTTACCTGGTGCCATCTATTATGTGCGTGGAAAATTATGGATAGGCCATTTTTGCACTGTAGAAATATGAAGTTCGAATGTGTTTTTGCATATAACTTAGAAATATGCGCTGACGGTCTCAATTTATAGCCTATAACCTTCCTCGATAAATGGCCTATCTAAACACAGAAAGAATTTTACAAATCGGACCAGTAGTTCCCGTGATTAGCGCGTTCAAACAAACAAACAAACTCTTCGGCTTTATAATATTAGTATAGATACCTTAATTAACTCTTCTTCAATTACAATGAAACTTCCTTGCAGAAATGAATGTTAGAGGTATATGTTTGTTCTAATATATAAACGGATTTCCTTCCAGTCAGTGCATAAAAATAGTTTCACCTGAGACGCCATGAAGCTAATTCGATTCATGCGAGCTACGTTCTATGAAATCATATTAAGAAAGTATTAAGAGAACTTATTTTTCCTTAAAAAAAAAAAACTAATTACATTTACATTTACATTTTACATTTATATGAAATACTTTGATCATAAGATTTTCTACTGTAAGAATTTTCTTTTATGAGAAATTCTTTCTAAATAACATTTTAAAAGAAAAATATGAGCTTATTTTCTCAATTTTAAAGGAAAATTTAAAATAAGTAGAAGATAATCCCCGACTCCCAATTAAAAATATTGTTTCACGAGTAAATATCCCCATCATTAGCGGATGTTTTTGCTGTAAATATGAGAGAACAAATCACAAGCTACAGTGAGTACTTACGTCAAAGCAAAACAACAAGAGCTAATTAAAAAATAAAGTTAATAAATACGTAATACCTTACAATTAACCTAGTTTAAATCGTATAATTCTCGCTCGCTATGTTTTATTTACTATCTGCGTACGAGAAGCTTCTAGGTCGGAATATGGGCCAAGTTCACAAAAGTAGGTCAGGGGGATACAGACGAGCTAATGGTCAATCCTGTACGGATATTTCTGTAACTCGTTTCGTAACCACATTCAATGTTTGTATTGGAACCAGTCGCTGGATTCAACATTTAATATTAGGGTCCGTATTAATAGATCTTCCACTGCGACGTTTAGGCCTTGAGATCCTATTCTCTCTGTTCAATTTTATAATAATTAAATCGCTACACAGTGACTCTTTTTGGAAATCCGCTGTTTCATATTATAGCCGGTAGAATAAATAAAAAATATTGCATAGATAAAAGCTATTTATGAAAATTGGTGTTATGGAGTATGGAGTTATCTCTACCTTTACCTAATTTTAGTCTATCTAGTATCTACTCTATCACAAAATCTACAATCCTGAGCACATTACAAAAAGAAATCTGTCGCAATATAAAAGTCAAGTCGATGCGACATGAACATGGAAAATTAAATCTGCAAACTTTCAAAACGTCAAGTTAATAGCATTGTTTCAACGCTCACACTTGAGCGGGACGTTATTGCCATTTCCTGGAAAGTAGGTCAAGCGGGTCAAGATCAAGAGAGAAATAGGTCACAGGGAATTACATTCATACCTCCCTCGACATAGCAAGGAGGCTAGGGGTGGGGCTGTCGACTGTCGAGCTCTCGATGGTACCGTGCCCTTGCCTCGGGGAGATGCCTTGACAAGGGGGAGCGCGTCACAATCTATTAGCTCCACTTGACTACACCCTGTGTTTCCTCGCGCTCTTAAAAACCTCAGTTAAATCTTGGGTAGTATTCTTATATGATATCATTGAGTTATAAAATAATTACCTTTGAAGGAACTGAAGTACGGCACGAAGTTCATTTTTGATACGCACGTTTTTTTGTTTCCAAATCTACTGTAACGAGTGTTTTAAATAGTTTGGGAGTACCATAAATTTTTGAACGCTAAAAAACTGTTCGTTTTTAGGTAAATTCATAGGCGTAATGATAACGAAATCTACGTACCTACAGACAATATTTTGGCTCAATGTGTATATATATTAAGAATCTAATAGCCTGTAATTTTTAAAGAACACTAAAAGCGCCGCATATCTAAAATAGTAGAATTTTCCATAATTGACTCCTCTAAACCTAGTCATTAGATATAAATAATTCCAGGATGTTTTCCTCGCATGCTGACAATACTCATTAAGTTCACCACACTACATGGCGTCAATTTTAGTCGCATTAAATTCTACGATATATGTACGAGAACATGTTATACGCTCGCTTGTTAGCCAGCATGCAGGTATATCCTTGCTATTAACCGTGAATAGTACTTTTGTATTATAGCCAAGTACGTAAACCACTCCGATATGAGACACACACACAGATGAATTTGCAGTAATAGTGAGTGTGTTATTTATTAGGTATTCCATATAAGAGCGGAAAGTGTGTCAAGTTCGTTCAATCCAGGGCAGAGGATAACAGAAGTGCAGTTGACACGAATATAATGTAGGTTACATAAACGCGTCATACTGTGTATGAATATTTCGCTCGTTCCGAATGAATTAATGTCCTTTTGCTCGATAGATCTGGTACACATGATTTATCTTTATTTCTAGCAAGTACCATTGCATTGAGAAATGCCATGAATTCAATAAATTGAAAAAATTTTACACACAAATTATAGTACCTAATGAAAATTGAAATATGTCTATAATCTAAATATAGCTTGATCGATTTCGAGGTATCGGTTTTCTCTTAATTTATTGGAGAAAAGCCAATTATAAAATGAATCGAGAATTAATCTTCCATCCTATCAAAACAGCTAATTGCCTTCTTTTCGACTTAAGAGTAAAAAAATACGTTGTAAAATTAAAACGACAACGGTCACTCCCTGCTATAGGTACATACTTATGATTGTATAGCAGGGAGGGTGACCTAATGGAAACCACGCTAGCAATTAATTATATTAAATCTTAATCAGAATAGAACATTAAAACCTAACAATAACATTCTTCAATTCGAAACTATCTAGTCTCTTGAGAAAATCGTAGACATATGTACTTACATAGTGGTAACGTTGGGTGAACAATCATTAAATATGAATATATTACAAGTATTATTTTTTTATTATTTTTGAACATACATATTTCTTAAATAAGTATACAGTTATGGAAATAGGTATTATTCAGTCATATTATTGTGAAAGAGGTATCGAAAGATTTTTTGTAATTATGCTCATACTTTTCTACATCGATTTAGACCACTTCTCAAACATTACGTCCAAACTTTATAACATTTGAATCAATACTGTTTTAATTATTACAAATAAGGTCACCTTTAAAATGTCTATTTGGATTAGTGGGTTAAATAAATATACATATTAGTAAAGTACGTAATCAACATTATGAAGTACTTCATTTTAATAGTATCAATATACTATAGGGTCAATCATAATTACCTACAATATAACGTTGCAACTAAATTAACAAAATAATATCTATTTATATCTTATGTTGTTAATGTTGATGATTTAAGATTTGTAAAGAATTTAAAAACAAACTTGTTTTTCCACTTATAATTAACAAGGTAAAACAAATTAATCCGTCGTTACTTTTACGTGAGTAGGTTGGTAATTTCACCTTCAGGAAAAGCTTTACCTGAAGGCGACATTACCAATTAAGACTAAAAATAAACTCATAGGTTAAAGAGCAAAAAAATATCCTTTGATTAAAAAATCCCATACAACAACATCAAATGGATACCCACATAAATTATAATAATAAAAAATATCCCATACATTTGAAAAACGCTTTTAGCTTATTACATACAGGAAGGTGTAGGTTCTTACATGTAATGAGCAAAAAAATCCTTTGAAAAAATTCTCTTAAAATAACATCAAATGCCACATGACCAATTATAGGTATAAGAGTACGAATCGAACCCCAATATTATATTTGGAAAACCACAGATGTATCAAACAGTACAACATAATACGCTTAAGAGTGAGACAGACGGATAAGCGTGTGTTATGAAAAGATATACCGAGAGGTTGGATCCGACTGATCGGGTAAGTAGGCGAAGGTTAGCAGCCATTGTGGTCGGCTTGTAATGACGTTACACCTATAGATAAGCTGATATCACCGGTACCACTAATCGACGCATCTCCTTATTTTGGTTACTATAGTTTGGTGTATACTGTAAATGTTTTGACACGGTTATGTGAATAGAAATCCTTTCAATTCTCTCATAATCGATTAGGTATTGGTTTTATGAAATAGGTACGAATTTTTTTTATCAAATCGCAGTTACTATATATGATAAAATTTACTTAGTGCGTTTGGATGCTGGGACTACAGTACCTACTAGCAAGACATGTGAAAGTTATGGGAAGAAAGTATGTTCCAACCTCAGCTTAAAAAGTTTTTAATAGCTCATTAAATATATTATGCTAGCTGTAGTTTTTCATGATGTTCTGAAATATGTACTTAATTTGCGAAATAATCATTTTCATACTTTTAAGGTATGTAGGTATCTCCTTTTTAAAAGTTAGGCATATTCCTTCCACTGTTTAATTCCTCTTGCCCACGTCGTTCCACATTGTTTTACAATTTCATCGAGCGTTGAAAATTTTCCAATGTTTATGAATGAAGAGAGATGAATAGGCGATATCATCAAATAGTAGGTATCTATCACATGCATCGAATGACACTGAATTTAGGTTTGCTAAATAAAAGATCATGTTTATTATTGGCATAGGTCAGTTATTTTTATTTTGTACTCAGCATATTTAAATAACCTAGGCTTAGATGTGACGTCAAATACTGACTATAATCTGACTCTTAATTGGATCGTTCGATTCTATTCTATCCAGCACCTTATTTAGATTTATCAGATGTAGAGGGTTATAAATATTTGAGTTCATTTTATATGTGGACAATATTCATGTGGGAGGGAGCTTGCTTGAGCATGAGTTAGATGACGCGCTCTAACCCACCCTCTTGGAAGATCGGCGCCAATGTCGAACCAGATTAACATATGGTATAATGAGGAAGCCATTTCCCATGTTGTTGTGACTACTATCCTGGCATTTCCACATCTAAAATCTTATCTTAAGCTACCATCAAATTATGGTCTATCTTTGAGCAGAGGCTATCCCATCTCTTGCCTCTTTTAAAATATTTTACGAATGTTTATCTACTGTCCTAGTTAGTGCATTAGACTAAAGAAAAAATATGTAGCTATAGCCTCGTAACAGGCAGTAGGTGACTGTCATTAGAAGACCTAAAGTTTCAACCAATGAGGATATAAAATAATTATACTTCACAGTTCCTTGTAAAAATCGAGTGTAGCATTTAATCTAGTAGAAATTGTTTTTTTTTTTACTTATCTGTATTCTTTATATTTATTTCTTATTAGGTATGTAGTTTTTGATTACGTAATTACTATTTATAAATTAAACATTTTAAATAAATTTATTAAATCATTCAACCATATCCTATATTACATTAACGTAAATATTACAAAATAGTTAATTAACATATTATTAAACCGATATATAATGGCACATTCAAGAAAAACACATATTTATTTTATGACCTTCAAAACATAATAAATTACACACTCCAAAATAAAATCGAATTATTACAGAAATATAGACACGTGTTAGATCTACGATGGAAAAGTTAAAATTTGCGTTTAATATTACTCGTAAAGCTATTTCGTAAAATGCTATTTATCATATGTAATTATTATAAAATTTCAAAGGGATGTCGTGGGCATATAAAATAATAGTTTAATATTTCTAGCACGAGTATGTTTCCCAGAAAACAATCCGTAAGCGATGTAATGGACGTTCCGATCCCCAGCGGAGCATGTCGTGGCGATGTTACACATTATGACATCATAAACTGAAATGTAATAAGAAATTCTCCATGCTTAAACGAATTAGCGCACGATACATTGAGAGGAAAAGTAGAAAATTCAATAGATATACGGAAGGACGTACGTGGTCGTTGCGTCCTTCATTAGAGATTAAAGGAAATGTCGCATTAGAAACGAAAAGTGTGTGGGAACAAATGGTGGGACCGTGGGACGCCGTATTTCAGAGCAGTATTGTCAGTTAATTTTGGAAAAAGGAAATTGAATAATATATTTGTAACAATAAATGTTATTCTCATAATTTACGTGGGTCTATGTTATTTTTATATATCATTTATAATTTCTGGTTTGTAAGTCTACGTCTGATTGAAAAGTCAATTTTCTGATTCAGAATTCAGGCTATAAAAGGTTACGGAGTTTAACGATCAATTTTAGTGTATGTACATTATTATAATCGTTGTCACACCCAGGGCAAAATGCCAAGTCATGTCCATATTCTAAGGTTGCATATATGCTATACTGACCCAAAAGTACAATGAACGCATCGTATGCATTTGCAACTGAATGCTAATTGCATTTATAATCGTCACCTTGTCACAATTAAATATCAATTTGTGCACACACTGTCAATGTTGAGTCCTGTTTATCTTGAATTCATTATAATCAATACCTATTCAATATACCTATATTCATACGAGAGGACCAAATGGTACGTGTAAACTTTTTAAATGATAGAAAGATACAATAAACATTATAATATTATTCCTAAACATAATGTATCTAATTAAATTTAAGTAACATCGAAGTTTAAATCATTTTAACAATATTAACAACAAATAAAAACGATCACGCACTGAGCGGGTGATTCGTCTTACTCGCAGTATGTATTTAAATTTTTCTTGCATTAAACTTTTGGGTACCTTGAAACTTAAGGCCACTCACGCAACAACAAACTTCGAACAAACACACAACATACCTATCTACATATGCCGTGTACGGCTGACCACACAACCACTCAACCGTTTACCAATGAGCAACTTAAATGCAACGTTCCAAGATCATACAGTCGATGTCGTCGTACATGTCTACATTTACATTAACGATGCTGGAGACATGTCTGTAGTTAAGCATCGTTGGATAACAATATCGGTCGTCGTTCATTTAACAGAGCAAGTTATAACACTGAATTCGTACTTGTTTTCCTCGACCTAGTCTGCTCGTGAGCCATCTAAGGAGACCTATCGAGAGCAGGGCCATCGAGCTATTAAGGAGACATTGTTGAGCCATTTTTAATTTAATTTCATATTATTTTTTTAGCCCTTGACTGGTGCTATTGTATGACGAAGAGGTGGAGATCGTTATCACGTGATTTCTTTTGATATTTCTAGAAATATAACACGAAGGTATAGAATTTATTGAATTACTGATATTTGTACTCTCATGTCTAAAGGTTGAAACATAAGATGAAGAAGAGAATATATTATTTTATATGCTCTTATAATTAAATTATAAATATAATGACTACATACGTTTAAATATTTTGTGTAAAACAAAAAATTAATAGATAATAAGGTTGAGTAATCGTAGTACTTCTTCTAAAATAATCTTGGCAAGACTACGGTTAGAGGAATGGCAAATGTGACAGGATGTTGGGAAAGATCTCTTAAAATTCCTGTACCTATTTAAAAAAATCGACATCACATAATGGATTAACTAAATTGTGATAATATTCAGACTTCATAGAAACCTTTACGACCTAACTCCTAAGTAAGAAACTTTTCGATAAGTGTGCAATGCTCCAAATAAAATATGTATTAATAAATGTCATGAAATCCATTTGATCGACAAAAGACATAGGTGTTATTGTGAACAGTATTTGGGATTCATAAATTCAAAACTTAACATGAATAATGTTTCAAATACACCAAATCTACAGCAAGTATCGTTCATTGCGACACTCCGAATCGAATTAATTACCTCGCAACCGAGCGTAGTATTAAAAAACGGTTTGCGCAAGAGTCGATCCACACCTTGACACAGATAGAGCTCAAACTGTCGTTTTGAATACACAAAACCGGACGCTGCCTTCACTATTTAAAAAAATCTTAAAATGTTTAACTCTAAAAAAATAGAAATTAATACATTACTGCCTCTATTTCATTATGATTTCGATGAAAAACATCTTTAACTATTCTCATGTGAACCTTTGTGTATTCTAAACAATTAACCATCTTTTAACACGTCTTATAGATCTTATCGTAAAAACATTTATTTTTAATAATATTTATTATCAGCTATATCAGAGTTTCATAATAAAACGCAGTTTCGTCACAAAGGCTGTCGTAATGTTGGTAACTGATTATGAATCTGTTCGGAGTGATATTTGTAAATTGACTATCTGTTCGAGTGCCTAACCCCCGAGTATCTGTAGTATCGTGAAAAATGTTAGATAAGTTTCGACTATCCGTCGGATAAGCGCGTCGCAAAAAGCTGAAACAATAAGACTCACATAAAAAGATGTACACAATACACGTGTTAAGAGTTGCGTAAAACGTCCGCAATCGTAAACGCGCCCGCATACAAACGTACCTTTGTGTTATCCTGCAATGACTAACAGACAATATATAGGTCGGCATTTTCTATCTGCTTCGAACAAAGATTATTTTGAATTATTTACTCTGTTTTATGGTGATAAATTTGATTCTATGCGCATAAAATAACGAGAGTACCTATAGGAGCATGGAAAAAACTGTTGGAATAACTAGATTATGAAACGGCGGAACTAAGTCATTCGTAGTATCTACCCCTGAATGGAGCAGACATCTTGACCTGAATGGGATTGCAGTCATAATAAAACACATTCCTATTATTTGTTTCAGTCTATCTTTTGTTTTGCTGCATTGTATTCAGCTTCTCAGGTAAAACGGGAGTGCAGGCCCCAATTCTTCGTAGAAATATTAACATAAAATAGGTGATTACTGAAGCATATTTTATGAACATACATAAAGTAATAATTCATGTGAAAATTGCTTTCATATTTAATGTGTGGACTATTAATGTCGAATCATAAGTTAATGCAGGCTTTGAAAACTCCTATTTCATAAAGAATTAGGAAATCGATTTGTTGAGTTGTTCAATTTGGATCTACAAACAATACCTACCTACAATACTTGTAAAAATTGCCACAATATATTAAGCGATTTTTAATTTGTGGCATTTATTTAACCAGACACATGACTTGAAACCTCACATTAATGAAAGACTTTTTTAGATATTCCATTGAAGCTACGCACTTTCGCATAATTTGGTTTTTAAACAATAGGCCTGCCAAACCCCACGAGTCTCTGATTACGAAATATCAAGGACACAGTTCCACAGTAGTGGGAAGCCCTACGAGTCATTACGTTGGTGGCTGACATAGAGTTGATTATGTTTACATCGCTTGGACATTTTTCACGTCAACGTATATGGTTGCCAGTACAAAACATGCCAATTAAGTTCTTAATACTTCATTATAGGTATTTCCTAGAACTGGGTATTTACCAGGTTCTCGAGTTCCGTAATCCGTAGGTACTATCGTAAAATTGATTATTTTTATACAAAAGTATAGGTACGTCACTGTTTGTGAAAATAATAAACTTCAGTTAATATTAGGTACCCTCCATTATTTCCATTCACAGAAATACATTTTACAAATAGCTTATAGCATATTAACCACCCGTAATCCGTTCAAAGGTTGAAATAGTTCTAAAGCTTCATGCTATTGGTATTGCAATCAAATAAGCTGCGTGTTTGAATTTTCATAGCCATACAGGAATTCATCTAGTGGACGGATATTATTCAATACTAGCTGCTCCGCGCGGTTTCACCCCCGTGGCCCCACTCCTGTTGGTCGTAGCGTGAAGATATATAGCCTATAACCTTCCTCGATAAATGGGCTACCTAACACCGAAAGAATTTTTCAAATCGGACCAGTAGTTCCCGAGATTAGCGCGTTCAAACAAACAAACAAACAAACAAACTCTTCAGCTTTATAATATTAGTATAGATTGTGGGCATAATAGAGTTCATGAAGTGATATTGCAATTTCGCAATCCATTTCAACGATATTGTTATATTGTGCATTTCAACCGTGTGCTGGGCATTGAAAATTCTGTCAGGATTTTTTTCCTGTTGAAAATAACAATTAAAATGTACGATTGATTTTACTGGTGGGAATTGTAAAATAAAGTGATGTTTTTAATACGCACTCGAGTGCAAAGAGGGTAAACGTTATTCTGAAACAATGTTTTTATGTAATGTTGGTGTAAATAAAGATTTTCAGCTTAAAACTATGTCGCAGTAAGCTGACGACCCGGGTCAGTGGGTGACGAACCACGTCATACGGATTAATGTTATTGGCCAGCTCAATGCGGAGAATTTAAGTGTTCCAATATGCTACAAGCCTACAACAGTGATGCCTGGCTGGTAGATATTTACAGCGCTCGCCCTAATTTTCTTAGCAATTCAGAAGTTGTTAATGCTTTGTATGTTCGGTTGAAATAAATTTTAATATTTGACGCCGCTTCAATGAGGACTAATTAATTTACCCATTAATTTAGTAACACAGTAGAGTAGTAGAGTTTTCAATTATGTTGTCTATGCCAAGGAGTAATTAACGTTTTTTATTAAATATTTTTTTTTTTTTTATAAAAAGGATCACTTCTAATTCAATGATATAACACAAGTCTAAACCTATAAGATAACCTATAGTAACACAGAATAAAGGATCTTGTAATTGCTTTACAGATTTCATGCATTTTAAAAATCTTCCTGCACATGTAGTTAGTTATAATTTTTAAAACGAAATCCTTCATGTAATTCGCCTCTAACCAATTTCATTGCGTAAATACATACCTTCCATAAATTAGCATTTAATAAAAAGAGCTTTCACGGGAGCGCTCTTTGATAAAGCGGTAGCAATATGGTTTAGCGGGATTAATTTCTCCTTTCTCCTATGCGCTGTTGAAGATTAATCTCGATGGCAAAACGAAGCTTTGCCATCACAATAACGACTGATTGAAACAAAGGCTTAGTCGCTGATACAGACGTGAACAAAAAATTATCAATTAGCAAGTGCCTCTGTATATTGGTACGGTAGAAATTAAGCGGCTTTGACGGTGGAAATTGTTTTTCAGATGTATAGGGCCAAAAAATTAAAATTGAATTGACGACAAATAGCAAACCTTTAGTATTCGCATATCACTGATCAACCTATCGTTGCTATTTAAAAGTATGGCTTTATCTGTTTCTATAAAACTTCTTGTATAAAATATAACTAAACAAATCAAACGTGATTGTAATATTGATAACATTGAAAACATCTTGATCATGTATTTCTCTAGAACGATTTTATGCCATTTGTATAATATACTTTCCTAACTAAGACTGCTTGTTCATCGTATAATAAATAAAATTATAGAAATTTACCCTGGATACCCCTCGAAGTCTATCAGGGAATGTAAACAAGCGAAGTAAGGGCTGATTTTTCAATCCTTGGTTAAAACTTATTCATCGAATAACGTATTAAACTACAATTTCAAAAATGTATTCTAATTGTCCGTATATGACAGTTTACAGGTGAAATTTTAAAATGTTCGTGTAATTCTTTATTGGACGGATAAATTTTAACCAAGGATTGAAAAATCGGCCCTAAGTCATCGAGATAGTATGTACTACGTACTAGAGAGGCGATCGCTACTACACTCTCTTTAACACGAGCTAGAGGCAAGAATCACAAGTCTCTTTAGTCTGTGCCGGACTGTGCCCCCCGCTTGCCGCGTCAACACGTGTTATTGCTCTGTTCAAAATGCCTTCGTGTGTGCTAAGATATTGTTTTAACAGTTCCCATAATACAAACAAAGCCCGAGGAGTGACTTTTCACCAGTAAGTTTCCTTATTATGAGTAAGTAATGCATTTTACTAATATTGTTATCATTTTGCGAAAAATCACCACGCGTTCTGCGTTTCGCGCCATTTTTCATAGACTAACAGCACAGACGTGACACTATCGATGAGTCTGTTAAAAAAATGTAACTGGATTTTTTAACTATGTATATATACAATATATACTAGGAAAGATTACCGTGTTGTAGTACCTAAATATTTATACTTTTACCCGACTACGCAAAGTAAAACGGTAGGTTATATTAAGTAATATTTATTTATTTACCTATTTTTATTTATTAAAAAAATGTTCATCAACAGTAATTGTTCCAATAGGATTTATAAATTATTATGCACAACAATTACAAATAAACACAACATTCACAGAAACTAATACAGTAAAAGTTCCTTAATCGCGCTTCCTTTAGTCACGTTTTCACTATTCGCGGATTAAAAAAATGCGACCCAATTTCTATATTCGCGACTAAACATTTTTTTTATTCGCGGATTTAATAAGTACATACATAATAATAAAATTATTCCAATAGGTATCTTACCCAATATCCTTGTCAAATGGACTAATAAGAAAGTAAAATAGATATTATTACAAGTTTGCCTAAAGTACATAATATTATGTTCTTAAATGATATCGCCGAGGCCTTTGACACAAGCCGCCTTTGTCGCAAGCCGCCTCTGCGGCGATTGATGTTTTTGAGAATGTAAATAAACAGAATGGAAGCAACCTTATAACTCAATAAATAAAGTATATTACACGCTTTATATTAGCTTCACCTGTATGTTTGTAACCGACTTCTTTGGGCGCGATTTTGACCCACTTTAAACGGCCAGATTTCGTTCAAACTTTGTAGATTTATTGAGGACCGATGACAATACACTAATTTGATAAAATAAATAATAGTTAAAAAAAAAATAAAAAACACGCTTTTTATAGAAAACCGACCTAAAAGCGTGTTTTTTAGTTTTTTTAAACTATTATTATTATTTTTAAATGTAGTTCCGTTTATAGTAAAAGCCGCTTTGCGTATTTATTGTTTCGTCTTTCACATTCGTTACAAAAATTGTGATCGAGTAAGGGGGCGTCCATAAATTACGTGAGGTGTTTTTTTTAATTTTCTGCCGCTCCCTCCCCCCCTGGTGAGATGTCGTGAGATTTTATTCAACCCCCTCCCCCATCCTCGAATCTCACGTGAGATTTTTCAAAATGTGAGTTTCTTATACGTAAACGCCATCAACATTGAATCATCGTATCCATTTAATTAGGGCTATTATAAACCAATACTCCAAAATTCGATTACATCATGAAGCAAAAACTGATAAAACTATTGATTACTACACAAAACGACAAAAGCTTACTAAATTGATATTATTTAAAGGAAATTAAAATACATAGTTTAATATAAAATCCTCTTTTTATTAATTCCCTAGTATCAGTACCACCAGATAGTACCGAGTAAACAGATTGCACAATGTGTCGCATCTGCACGCATTGCTTAATCTTTGAACTTGAAGCCACGCCTCGCTCGTTCCACACGTACCCCACCACATCGGCCGCGCGCAATGTTTTTGTTTGGAATAACCTCTCTAGTGTACATATATCTCGATGCCCTAAGTGGATGAAAAATAGAGAAAACGAGCAGTAAGTACTTACTAAGAATACTTCAATATTTTTATACCTGTAAATTCTTTTAAATACACAGTTTAAGTATTTTAAAGAAATAAGTAACATGATATAAATAAATAGACTAGAGTAGATAATTTTTGAAACAAAAAAAAATCGCAGTCGGATGAAACCCATTAGAAAAGGAGGGGAATATGATGAAAATAAAAGGAAAAATAAATTACGGTCAATCCGAGTTCGGGAAGTGGGAGGGGGGGAGCTTTTAAGAGAAAAAAATGGTTTCTCTCGATTTCCGACAAAATTACAAGTCCTACGGAAAAAAGTTCAATGGCAAAGTTGTAGGTAATAAAAAGTTCTACAACTTTTGTATTCACAATTTTTTCACAAAACTTCAAAATTTAGGTGAAAAATTCAAAAAACCAAGTTTTTGGTCTTTTA